>JABUQX010095972.1:12500-14480 GCA_015478945.1 Trachelipus rathkii | reverse complement strand
TATTATTACATTATACATATTATACATATTATTATTATTACATATTATTATATTATTATTATTTTATTATTATTATTATTATGCATATTATTATATTATTATTACGTATTATTATTATTATATTATTATTATTATTATTATTATTATTATTATTATTATTATTATTATTACTATTATTATTATATATTATTATTATTATATATTATTATTATTATTATTATATTATTATTATTATTATTATTATTTTCACAATTTGGATTTAGAAAAGGACGACGTATATTATTATATATTATTAATATATTATATATTATATTATTATTACATATATATATTAATATTATTATTAATATTATTATATAGAGTTAGTATATATATATATTACATGCTAAAAGAATGTAATTGTATTAATAATCACATTCTTCCGGTATGCTTATAATTATTACATATATATGGTTGGCTGTTGTGAAGACACTGCATATATTTTTGTGCGTATAGTTATATATAAATATATATATATTATATACATACATATTAATATTTTGTAAGGATTATTTTCATTATTATTATTATATATATTATTATATATATATATTATTTAATATGTCATTAGAGAGATATATAATTAGTTCAGTTTATTACTTTTATATTTATATGTGGATATAATTCTTACATATATTATTATTACATACATTGAAATTACTAATATAGAAATTAAGTTATTTTCAAATATTTTTATATATATATATATATATATTAAATACTTCTTAACTCGTAAGATTTCTCGATCCTCTTAAACTTAATTTCTGACTTTGTTTACAATTTTTATTACATTAAATTTTATAAATAATTAATATTATAAATAAAGTTGTATCCTGCTATTTCTCATTTCGATAATAAACAAAGAGCTTTATTTAAGACCCTGGTATAACAATATAAGAGGTCCTTCAGTATACACATACACATACTATATATATATATATATATATATATATATATATATATATATATATATATATATATATATATACAGGGTGTCCCAGAAGTCGCGCACCATACAGGTTTTCGAAAAGAAAATTGATATTAATAGATAATACTTTATTTAATCATAACACATGCTCAAAGTGAGCACCCTCTGCATTAAAACACGCATCTATTCTCTTCACAAAACTGTCTTTCACACTCCTGAGGGTTTCAGGGGTGATCATTTGGCATTTAGTTGTTATTGCATCCCTTAAATCATCAAGGGTGCGTGGACGATTCTGGTACACAACAGATTTGAGATGACCCCAAAGGAAATAGTCAAGTGGGGTAAGATCTGGTGATCGGGGTGGCCACTCCACGGGCCCTCTCCGTCCAATCCATCTGTTAGGAAAGGTCTGGTCCAAGTGGTGACGCACGCAAGTTGCAAAATGTGCTGGAGCTCCATCCTGCTGATAAAAGAAGTTCTGTCGTCGACGTATGGGAACATCCTCAAGGTAGTCAGACAAGAAGGTCTGCAGGAATTCTAAATAGGTTTCACCGGTGACATTATCATTGAAGAAGTATGGGCCAATGATTTCCTCCTTCCAGATTCTTGCCCACACAATAATCCTGGTTGTGCAATGATGTCCCTCCTCACCCAACTTGGATTATTATCTGACCACAAAGCCTGTATATTGTGCCGGTTCACCTGGCCATTCAAATGAAAAATGGCTTAATCACTGAAAAATATTGACGAATCCATATGTGCGCGCATCCATTCACAAAATTCCATCCGCCTATCTGTGTCATCACCATGTAGAGCTTGCACAAGATGTACTTTGTACGGATGAAATTTGTACGTCATGAGAATACGATGCACTGATGATTTGCTTATGTTTACCTCCTGGCTTACTCTTCTGACTGATTTTACAGGACTTTTCACAACATTCGCCAAAACCATAGTGGATGTTTCTTCATCAGTTGCACTCTTTGGTCGCCCACATCTCGGACGGTCAGCAA
>JABUQX010095971.1:45000-50491 GCA_015478945.1 Trachelipus rathkii | reverse complement strand
TATATATTTATTATATATATATATATATATATTATATATATATTACCTAATGATTATTAATGCTCAAGAATTATCACCTAATGGAATAAATCACTATACAAATAGTAATTCAGTGACTTGTATGCCAGCTATGCAACATTGTATTAATATATATATATAATATATATATAGTACTGATCGTTGATAGACCTCTTTCTCTTTAAGAATCCCTTAATTATATTGTCACTTAGGGGGTGGGGGATAATCTATTATATCGAGTCACATATCTGAACACACATTACGCCTTAGCGTAAGCATCTATATTATCGACTTACCTTGTCGAGTTATGACTCTACTATTTCTTCAGCTAGACTTTTCCATGAAGAGATTATCAGTATTCGACTATTATATTTTACTCTCATCTATTTAAGCCGCAGAGACACTTAATATCTGTAACCCCGGAGCTACTGGAGTTATATGAGACTTTCTTACTATCTAGCTGATCTGATCAGGCGTTACAGGACTCTGCCATTTCGTTTAACTCACTATACTCACCTACTCTGGAGGGTGATTTGGGATTTTAGGTTTGAGACACTAACTAGTTTTTGTAGAGAGAATAGAAATTTTAGTATAATAAAAAATGGTATCTGATCGTGCATATTCAAATTAATTCCTCAAATCAAAATTGGTTCTTTTACTCATGTTGTCATGAAGGGAGATCTGTAATTGCTGAGTATATATATGAATATACTGATAAAGAGAGAATAAGAGTTCCTCTATATAATAAATTTTATGCTATAATCGTTTGTATCATAGTTATTAAGAAATTAGCGAGAGAGTAAGCTGGTATTAATATACGTAAGCAATTTCTTTATTAATTTACTATATTGCATAGTCGGAAGGAAGCTCTCCCTCTCCTACTCATTCCTGATTAGAAAAAGAACTTCTTTATATCTGTGTTCTAGCGGATATGGTTGACATATATAAGTAAGATTTCTCTTATTACTTATTTACAAAATTTTGGTATACAATTATAACGTTCATTTTAGGTAAGTGAATGAGTTTCATACAGTATATTATGTATAATCTTGCTTGGTAATTATTATTGTATGCACTAATAGTTCATACCTCTACAGTTCACCTTTGTATATCGAATGATTTATTAAAATTAAGGTTAATAAGAGTCATTGAGTCGTTCTGCACGAATCCACTCTTAACAAGGGTACATATATCAACATTCTAGTTGAAGGGGTAGATAATAAATAGCAGTATTTAGATTTTTAATGGGGATGGTACTTTTTTTATCCAATTATTATTTTATTAATCTATCCCCCAATGAAAAGAGTGGGTGAGAAGGGGTGACTCTTTCAACCAAGTATCCTATTGCTGTTTCTAATAATGTATAGTCTCATCACTTTAGGATCTCGTTTTCCGAATTCTGTTTCACGTATTGTGATGATAATCAGCCTTATCTTCATTTACTTAGCCTTCAGGTATATCGGTGAGTAGAACTATCTTCTTGAGGGATGTGTAGAGGGGTTCATTTGAGAGTATGTATATGTAAGACTGAGTCACATATAAGTCCACACGTTATTGTTACTCTTATTATCGATATATTTGTAAAACTCTGAGTGACCACTTTCTTATTTTAAGATACTTTGGGCATTCTTAACAGGTTATTTTTACTTTTTTTTGATTTTTGTTTTTTATTTGAATTTGGTAATATATATAATATATAGTATAGTATAGGGGAAAAGTTTTTAAAGCCACTAATTTGAGGATATAGGGTTATCTTATTTCTACTGTTTTTTATTTTTATTGTTTTTTGTTATAATGTTATTTTAATTTTATTATGATTTTTTAGTGTATATATGTTGTATTCCGATAGTTTTGATTATCGAGGCACTTTTTTACAAACTTATCACTTCACTGAATTAAAATTATTTGTATTTTAATTATGATTTTGCGTTTGTTTGCACTTCACTTTTGTATATTAGATTTTTGTTTGTTCCGAGTTCACTACTGGGTTAATTCGCCATTTATATCTTATGAGGTTATTATATAACCCTTGAAAGAGTTCTGATATAGTGCAAGTGAGTAATTATATATATATAAAAAAGGGGTATAAATATATACTTTATTTATTTTATTATCTAAGATACTTAATTAGATTACAGATAGAATTAAATTATAAATGTAAGTATCAATTGAGATTTTAAAAGTTAGACACTATATTGGATATAGTATACTCAAGATTTACAGTCTGTATTAATAAATAAAATTGAGGTATAATTGATTATAATTAATATAATAATTTCACTATCGAGATCAAACACAATTTTCTCGGAGTATATCCTTTTTAAGTTTAACAAGCCGAACACCCTCACACGACCTCGTCTTCTTATATAGCATATAAATAGATAGATCTTACTTAGAAATACTATACTTATTTTTTTCTCGTAAATGCCAGGCATTTTATACATACGTAGACCAGCATTCAGGGTAAGACTCATTTATTCAACGTAAAAAATAGATATAATGGCAATAATGAACCTTCTCTTGTTCTGAACAACAGTCTTAATGACTCAGACTTCTTATACCAAACTATGTAACACCGAGCACGAACATATACCACCAAATCATAATAATTATTTTAATATAAAATTATAAACATACACAGAGAACCCTTTTTATTTATGTAGTGGATGTTTACAGGGTGTATATAACAGATAGTATAATATACATAGTATAAGGTACTATCTATACGAGGGCTAATTATACATTTAAATTATATTTGTGAGGGCATACGATGATGAGAGAAATCTACATGTCCTACTATCATTAATAGTATATTATGATATATTAATATATATATTATATATAATAATATATTAGATATATATAATATATATTATATATTATTAATTATATATATATATATATATATATATAGTAGATAATAGAGTAATCCATATGGTCCGGAATCTACGAATAGAACCCCTATATCTCACAAACACACTCAAGAAAAAACCCACCTGACCATTTTCTTAACGTACTATGCACTCACTATACCTTGACCTTTTTATGAGAATCACTCTATTTAACCTATTTGGGGTCTTTGCAACCTTTTTTAGTGATGACTATGCTAGTAGAGACTAATTTTTTAGCTCATTGAACTATTCAGCATCGTTTGTTATATGTATGACTATTGTCTTATTAATCCGTCTGCAATTGAGATGACATGTAGTAGTTACATATGTTAATTAGAAGATTCTAGCTATTTGCCTTTTTCTTAGCGCGCGCATCTTGACCGATACCACCGCGAAATGCTCTGTTTGAATGGAGGGACAAGACTTATACCTTTTCCCGAGGCGGTTAACCAACTGAACCCATCCTTTCTCTATATCACCAAAAAGGAGTTTTGGGATTCACAACCGACTACAGGATTTTCATAAGCGCCACATCGCGTATCAACATTTTGGCGCCGCCCGCAGTCAAATGTTTGCACACCATACACCAGGTCTTCTGCAGTCCTGTCCTATTCTTCACTGGCGGAATGTCTCTGATTTTTTATGTATTGTTAAATGAGTAGACATATCTATAATAACGCAAATTATGATATTATGGAGATTGAGAACCGAAAGAAACTATATACTAAATTTGTGATTGTAGAGAAACAGCAACTATTATTTATCCTTCGTTCAGACTATGCTTTGACGGGAGCTCGGTTGCTTTACCACTACTATTCATTTTTGAGAGTAAAGATATCTCTGCTCTATAGTGATGTATGTCTCGAGGGATGAGAGCACAGCACGTCACTATAATTTTTGGTCACGACATCTCGCATCTATTGGGTGGTTTCTATGCCGAGAGCAACCGGCAGTAAATTTCTTGTCCTGCCCACATTCATAGTGTTCTATATTTCTATTTAACTATATGTCTGTATGTTTCCATACTACCTCATATATAAATTATATTTTATTTAGCCCAACCCTATTACGAATAAGAATATAGGAGTTGCGGTATACCCAAAAACGGTTGCGTATATCGATACTACTGATTTAGTATATAATACTGTATTATAATTACCTATATATATACTCTCCAATCATATAATTTATTATAATATAGCTCCACTTAATATATTTTCATCTCACTAGTTAGGGTTACATTTATTTTGAACACACATAAGGTAATTTTGGCATTACACTATATATACTTTATAGATATCTTATAGTATATAGTAATACCGATTAGGGCCATTTTTTTGTCCCTATCGTTATAATTTTTTGGCTACCTTCTCTTTGGTCTTCCAATGGGTTACAAATTTTGAACCCCTAACGGTTAATATATTTTGGTACTATACCCTTTATGGTCTTTACTCAATGGGTTAAATTTTGTAGTCATACACTGGATATAATTTTATTTGTCACCTATACCCTTTGGTCTTACCATAGTGATATCAAATTTATATTAGTAACCATACATATATACATATAACTATTTCGATCAAACTATTATTTAGTCTACCATGTAGGTCATTTATTAGGTCACCCTGAGTTATGTTTTATATTATATATATACTTCCTCTTATAGTTATACCATTAGTACTACTTAATTTATTATTATTATTTACCCTGCGTACAAATATTTTACCTAATGAAATAATATTAATTTATATATATATTTTAATTCAGGAGTCACCTTATATAAATCCTTATGTACATTATAACCATAGGGTCAATTATATATATTAATTTATATTTTGTAGCCCACGGCAGAATCTTTATTTTAGGGTTTCCTTTTAGGTTGTCTATATAAAGTCACCTACTATTTTTTTGATGGTCTTTATACCTATTTGATATGGAATAATATACCATTAGATTATTTTTCGGTTATCTAAACCTTCGCGGAAGAGTAATAAATTTTGTAGGAAATATAAAAGAACACATGGGTCGAAATAACTATTTAAGAGACACTAAATACACATACGGTAATTATAAATAATATAACTGCTTACCTTATTAAGGACAATAGTCTCTCTACTAAGGTTTTTTATTTGTATGTACATTAAGATTACCACTAAAATTGTTGATAGTACTATGCATATATCCAAAGAGAGATGTATTATATTTTCCTTTCAGAAACGAGAGATCATATGAGCTTACTGGCGCGCGAGTGGACGTGGAGAGTTTAGGAGATTGAGCGGGCATATATAGGTTCAGATTGGATTCGCATAACTCTAACTATTTACTATACTGCGTCAACTGCTGATGGCTCTTTAGAGACATAGAGTGTTATTACCCTAAAATACATACCTAGTAAAGGATAAGTATTATCATTATTGATAATAGTATCTATAATTTAAGTGTTATCTATATGAGATATTTAAAGTAATTGAGTGCCATATAGAGTGCCACAGGTGAGTATTATGGTACCAAGTGAAGTGCCGATACTAGAAGTAGCCATAATGAGTATGTACAAAGTATGAGTGCCTATAATTAGAGTGCAT
>JABUQX010095971.1:37500-40000 GCA_015478945.1 Trachelipus rathkii | reverse complement strand
CAACATCGAGAAGAGATTAATGACCGAACAATAAATATAATACGAACGCCCTCGTTGCGTAGGAAGTTGATCTCGCCCGACCTCTCGGGTGGCCGAGAGGAACTGCTGGTTCAATCTCCGCGTACAGCCCTTGAGTTTTAATCTTCTGGGTGCAAGAATTAAAACTCGACGCGGACAATTGGTGAGATCAAGCTTGGAATAAGCCGGTCCTAAAGTTCGAATTTCCCCTGTAGTCCCCCCCTCCCCCCGTGTTACTCTTCTCTGAGACGTTGGGTATTGTACTGTTTAAGGAAATTTTATAAACAAAAAAAAGTAAATTTAATTTTTTAGGATATCAAGAGGTATGATACCAAAGGGAAAGGTCCTTACATACCTCCTATCGGAATTGGTATTATTATACATCATTTCTACATAAGAGACAATGAATTGTAAACAGTTTAAAATTAGATGCAAAATGATACTTGCGTCGTTTTAATACAGAAAAGGCAATCATGTTGATTTTAAATATTGTTTTGTTATTCAAAACTGAATCCGATAAAGGATTCCCACCCGAAAAAAAAAATTTATTGGGGGGTTGGAAAATAATTTTTTCTCCCAAACCCAAAAAAAGGGGTTTTTCGTAAACCTTTGGTTATTAAAACATTTTTTTTGCAAAATTTGAATATTCTTATTGTACATAGCAGCTTTATATAAATCATAACGCCTCCCCCTTGGCTATTATTGTTTCAATCTTTGAAAAATCTTACAGTGGATATTGTGGAGGAATTTGTTGCTTTCGGACCTTCAACCTTGTATTGAATCCAAATTTTAATTTCCTTTAATTTTTATATGACATAAAGGAAAATTGTATTTTTTAATATAATAATAACTTATTCAGAATGGCTGTGTTAATTAATTATTTAAGAATAACATTTAAAATCAAGGAATATTTATAAGATATAAAATTATATAAAAATATTTTTTATATAATTATTTTGCATGGGTTATGGTATACCACTTCTTGTTATATCTTAGTTTACAAGAAAATCTTCAGTGTTACTCATCAAATTATGTATATTATAGTAAAATTAAAGAGAATACTTCATATAAGAAATATTTGCCGTTACTTGATTCAAAAAATATTTCACTTATCATCCATCCAGAAACATTATAAGATTATCGTAAGTTATTGTTTTGGTATTGTTCTAAAGAAAACAAAATTGAAATTATAAAGTAAGATATCCAAAAGGTTGTTGAGATAAAATTATCTTGCAGTTAAGATGGTTCTATAACTCTAGGAGTTCCCATTGAGTATTAAGATCCAGGCTTCATACGAGATCATACAGGCTTAACGATAAGAAACTTAGACTATAGCGGTTAACTTAGAATCATATAGTATATTCTAGATTACATATTCTAAATATAACTAAGAGCCATTCTTCTTTGGCTAATTTCAATGGTGCAATTATATGAATAATTTATTGGTTAATATTCTTTAATTATAAAAGTATTTCTAAAGTAATATGAAGGTTAGGTAAAATTATTCCTGTTTGTGGGGAAAAAGAATAGGAGAAATTAGTTAACGAAAATAAATAAGTAAGTTAGGAAAAAATGACTAAAAGAAACTACAAGAAAAGTTTACGGAAAAGCAAAGAGAACTACATGGAGTATATGTAGAAGAACTTCAGACATTGTCAGTCTCAAGAAGAACACGTATTAACAAGGGCGTTACGGGCTCGAGCAGCAAAAAAAACAATAGGAAGGACAGACCCTAGGAGTACACCCTAATTGGATCTCTTTTACAGAACTAGTCACAAATATAACGAAAAATAGCTAATAAAGATAAACTAACGGGGATACTTATGATTGACCTCCAATATCAATACAAACAACAACAACCTCATCAAGTTAGGTTGCCGCGGGCGAACACCCTACAACTTACTCTATTACCTTTAACCAAAAAAAATGCATTTAGAAACGCGTAAGTTGTTGGTTTAACAAGGATTAAGGATATATATATATGATGTTATATATATATATAATATTATATTATATAATTATAATATATCTATATATATATTATTATATATATATAAGTACTATATATATATATATATATATATATATTAATATATTATAATATATATATTATTATGTATATTAGTATTATATTATTTTATAATTTGTGTTTATATTATAGTTTTTACGAAAAGAAATCCATGGTTTTAAATTTTGAGAAACTACTCATTTGTTTTTTTTTTATAATAAACCAAAATAAACCAATGGTTTTTTTGTTTTTTTTTTTGGGTTTTTATGCTATTTTTGATGGTTTTAATGTAGTTGTTTTGTATGTGTTTAATAATTTTAAAGGCAAAGATCACTACTAGAAACCTGTTATATATGATGCCACATGTGGCTAAACAACATATTTTTAAATTGCCTTATAAATTTCTTTAGATGCCCTCTTGAAATATTTGCAAATTTTCTTGATATTCTCTAAAACTTGGTATATTATTATTAT
>JABUQX010095971.1:17500-32500 GCA_015478945.1 Trachelipus rathkii | reverse complement strand
TTTTAAATTAACTAAATACCTGTAGTGGTGGGTTACAAATGGGCGCCCCCGTTGCATGGCATAAGAGACCGCTCCGCGGGCTAATCCTTGCTGGACTCTTCCCGGAATTACACATCCGGTGTGCAATATAATGTATAAATTTAATTCTTGCTTTTTTTCGTAACTGGCAATTAGACTAAATGAAAGACAATGGGCAATGTCTATAGTCGTTAGGTTATATATTTTCTGTAGTATGGATTACCTTAAGCGCATTTTGTCCGATACTGAAATTTTATTTATTGCCCTTTTTGTGTGTATCTTTTTCCCTGGGTTATTATGTATGAAAGGATATTATTATGTAGTTTTTTAGTATTATATACTTATATGTTAATTTATAGTATATATTATTATAGAGTGTTTATATTTAGATTATATATTTTTATATTTTATATATAGGTATATATAGTTTTAGTTTGTATTTTATGAATATGTTATATATATTTAGTATATTATTATATGATGTCGGTAAAGATTTGTTTAATGGCTCAGGGTGTTGGCCGCTAGGCGGTTATTGTCATCCTCTCCCATTGACGTGCCCATCGCAATACCAAAAGGCGGTGGCCAAGTGCTCCCTCGCAATGAATTTTGTCCCGTGAGTATTGAGACCCAGACTTGTTCGTGTGGTTTGGCCTTTCTTTTCTGTGTCCTCCTTAGCTCCTTCTGTTCTGTGGAAAACTCCTTGCCTTTCTTTCTGTTTTTCCAAACTGGTAAATTTTAAATTTGCATTTTCCTCTCTTTAAAGCCCACGTCTGCGCTTCAACTGCTGAGAAGATTTGCCTTAAGGCTGGGGATTTGGGTGGGGTTTTCCTATTTGTTTTTTCTATGCCCACCCTCCTTGAAAAGGGGGGCTCGTTCTCGTGAGTGGTGGTTAACTGTATGAAATACTATAATAGTAAATATTTTAGTATGTATTATATAGTATATTATTTTTATATAGTATATTATATTAAATATATATTATTATATATATATATATATTATATTAATATATATATATATATTATATAATATAATTATATATATATATATATTTATAAGAAAGAAGAGTAAGTGGGAACATAGAAGCCAAAGAAAGGAAGTTAAATGTGGCTAGAGGAAAGAAGGAAAGGAAAGAAGAAAGGGTAATAAATAAAGATGTAATGAAAAATAGAAGAAATATTGTGTGAGAATAGAATTATGAATTGAAAAGAAAGAATAGAGTAATAGAGGAGAAGAAAAAGGAAAGTTAAAGGAAGAGAGAAAGAAGTGATTTAGAGAAAAAAAAAGATTTTAGTTATCATACTGTATTATATAATTTAATATTTTTATATATATGATATTAATATATATATATTATATTTATTATATATATATATTATATATATTACTATATATATGTTATTATATATATATAATAATATATATATATATATATAGTATTTTATATAATATACTTATATATAATTAATTATTTTATATATTTATATATTATATTATATATAATATATATAATATATATTATATATATATATATACTATTATATATATATATATTTATATATATATATTATATATTATATATAAGTATAATATTATATATATAAAAGTATATAGTATTATAATATTTATATTATATATTATATATAGTATATATTATATATATTATATAATATTATATATTATATATACTAATATTATATATATATATAATAATATCGTTATATATATTTTTGGTCGGGACTAGTGTTATATTATCGTTGAGACGGGCTAAGCCTAGGGCCTCCCTCTTCCTCCAATAATTCCTTCAACTCAAAATAAAAAAAGTATAAAAATATGCACGTTCAGTATTTACAAATTCTTTTAAAAGGAATGATCATGCTATGTCCAGTCTTAAAGCAAATCTTTTTAGGTATTTTTAATTAAAACCTGCCTTGCATAGCGCTCCGAGCCGATATGCCTCTCGCTGCATCTACAATATTTGAAATTTTGTTGAAAGAATTTTTCACCGCATGGCTTTAGGTATTTTATTTGTTTTCCTCAACACACTCAACATGATCTCAACTTGCAAAGGGTATCTTTCATCTTCGCTGTCGTTTTAATAAAAGGATAACTTCCTCTGTGATAGATGGTGGTAAATAAGCTCTGAAAAAAAAAGGAAAAGGAATTAAATAACAGAACTTGAATATCTTAATTAACGTATTTCCTCTTGAAATAAGTTTATTGCCTTTGTCATTTATTCAAAATCATTACACGCAAGCGTTTGCGGAAGGTATAGTTTTCTCAGACAAAGGTTAGAAAGCGTTGGCTCTATATTATTATTATTATCTTACTTCTGTATTAGTCAGGTATTGATGATTCTTAATTATTATGGTGATTTATTCTATTATTATTTATCATGGTTAAATTTAATTATTAGTATTATTATTTTTATTATTATTTATTATTATTATTATTAATATTTATTATGATTTATTATTATATTATTATTGATTATATTTTTAGCACGAATTGAATTATCGATATTTATTATTATATTATTTATTATTTATTAAATTATTATTATTATTATTATTTGATTATTATTATTTTATTATATTAATTATTATTATTATTAATTATTATTATTAATTATTTTTAGTACTGTATTATAGGTAGATAATAATTATAATGTGAAGTGGCTTTATCGACAAATCAATTAATACTGGGTTGAGTTTTAGTTATATTACTATATTTAGAGTAATATTATTATTATTTATTATTATTACTGATTATTATTATTATTATTATATTATATTTATTATTTATTATTATTATATTATTATTTATCATTTCTAGTTTTTATTTATTGATTATTATTATATATTTATTTATTTATTAGTTTATTATTATATTATTATTGTTACTAATGTGGTAGTATTATTTATTATTATATGTGATTTGGGCTATTTTAACTATTTCTTATTACTATTAATGATCTATTATTTTTATGTATTTTTAATTATTATTAAGTTATTATTATTATTATTATTATTATTATTTATTATTATTATTTATATTATTAGTATTCATCATTTGTTATTATTTTTATTATTATTATTAGCTTATTATTATTATTATTATTAATTAATTAATTATTAATTATATTATTAACATTATTTATTATTATTCTATTAATTATTATTATTATTATTTATTGATTTTTATTATTATTATTATTATTAGTATATAATTATTATTTACTATTTATTTGGAAATTTAGAAATCGAAAAAATTTCCCCTGTAGCCCTTTTTCTCATATATATTGTAATTTTTCTTTTGTTATTAATCTTATTATCGCTAATATAGCGATAACTGTAAATTATTTGTGAGAATAAAAGTCTATTTTTGATTTTTGATTTTTGATTTTATTATTATTATTATTATTATTGTAATTTTATTATTATTATTATTATTTATTTATTTTTATTATTATTTAGAGTTAGTAGTAGTTAGTAGTAGTAGTTTATGATTATTATATTATTAATATAATTAATGTATTTATTATTATTGTTATTATTATTATTATTATTAATTGTTGTTTGTTGTTGTCTGTTTGTTTGTATGTGTTGTTTGTGTTGTGTTGTTGTTGTTGTTTTGTTGTTGTTTGTTGTAATAAAAAAGCCTCGGTACAATCATAAGGGGTACGTTAGTATAGAGTTTGAGTTAACGAACTGAACTCGCAGAGTAAAGGTTAAAGGATCGATTCCGGGAAAGAAATTCTTGAGAAGTTTTCCTTCTTCGAAAATTGGCTTGCATAATCCCGTAAGGTACTTTTTTTTTTTTTTTTTATTAAATTAAATATATCAAGAAATTGTTAAGTTTGTTAAGATTTTGTAAGGTCAATTTTAGTTTAATGGCATTAGAGGATGATGCTCGAGATGTGCAAGCATTTTAATTTTAAGGAACGGTTTGCTAGGCCTGTCCTGACAATCTTTACTGGGAGAAGATGTGAGATGTACGATGTAACATAATTGCTTTTATACATCTTTTCGCAATTAGTATTCCAGTAATTTTTTAATTTTCTAATTAAACATGCTTTCCACATACACGTTACAACACACACTCAACACACACACATGCCACACAACACACACACACACACACACACACACACACACACACACACACACACACACACACACACACACACACACATACACACATACACACACATACATCACACGCCTACACGCACACACGCTACACCTAGCGCACACACCCACACACACACACCAAAAATATAAAAAAAAAACAACAATAAAAGGAAAAAAAAATCCAAAGTAAATATTTCAAATTTTTTACAAAGCTGAAAATTTACTCAATTAAATTTTTTCCACTTTAATATAAAAAAAAAAATAGTGCACCAAGTTATTAACAAAAGCCTTGCCTTAATTACTCTGTTTACTCAATGCCGCACATTTTCCAAATTTATTATTATTATTATTATTCATTATTATTTATTATTATTACATTATATTTAATTATTATTATTATTATTATTATTTTACTATTATTATTATTTATAATTATGAAATTTAATTATAATTTATAAGTTATAATTATAATTATAATTATAATTATAATTATTTTATTATTATTATTATTATTATTATTATTATTATTATTATTATTATTATTATTATTATTATTATTATTATTATTATTATTATTAATTATTATTATTATTAATTATTAGACCTCTTATTGTTAAATATCACGAAAATTTTATTATAATTCAAAATTATTTTCAATTATTATTATACTATAAATATGATATGAGTAAAATAATTATTTAAGATATAATTTTATACATATATTTTAAAAATTTATATTTATTATTATATATATTATATATATTATATATATATAATATATATATATAAGTATATATGTGGCGTTAGTAGTTACAATAATAGCACTACTATATATATGATATATAGTTACTAAGATGGTGTGGTTCGGTAGTATCAGTATATATGAGTATTATTATATAGGACATATATATATAGGTATATATGTATATAATAGTTATTTATATTAGGTATATGTATATATTAATATATATATATATATATATATTATATATTATCCCCGAAGGGGTAAAATTGATTTCTTTACTTATGTTGGTTGTATGGCTTGGTTCAACTCTAGGTAGTGTGCATGCATGTGATATAAGTAACTCTAAGTACTGGGTGGGACTTTTGGTGCACGTCCTCCGCCACTTAGCACTGTATAGTGCTTTTTTGTCACTATATGTAATTTTTAGTCATCTTTATAATGAATTCTTACCATTAACCTATTAATGATTTTCACTAAATTATTAATTATTTTAATTATCAAACTAATTATTTCATTAAATTATTTTTTCATTGTTATTTCATTATTATTGTATTTCTTATATTATTTTGTATTTTCTTAGCTATTATAGCTATGTATACTAATTGAATTAAAATTGGTTTTGTTTATTATCGTATTAGTATATTTTTTATATTAATTAATTATTTCATTATATTATTATTAATTAATTAATTAATTTATATTTTATTGATTAGTTAATTTTATCTATAATTAAATAATTAATTGATGTAAGTTAATTGAGATATGGGGATGGGGGAATTTATATTTTCAATATCAATTTGTTTTTTTTTTTCGTTCTTTCTTTTTTTGAGTCAGAGAGGTAGATTGACGCCGTATGTCACCCCATTTATGGCTTATTGGGGAGTGGCAACCTGTGGCGTCAACGCTGGCGAAGGGGTGGTGATGTTCCGCATCGAAACCTCGTTCGTTTAGGATTCGATGCGCACGCATCCTGAGCAAACAGGTTTGGGAGTTTTTTTCCATACCCCCTATTTGGGTGGCTCAGTTCTATATGTAAGAACTCTCGACTTGCCTAGCTGGTCCCAGGCGCAAACCATCATGAGGACTAGACCACCAATTGAGGGGAACCCCTTTTAAATTTAAATATAGCCATACAAAAAACCTTAATTTCGCCTCGACTCTAAATGGATTTAATAATTATTTAACTATGCATTACGATTTAAAGCACTTATTCTTTTGAAATTTGCATCCTCTGAAATATTGATTGCGCGTGATTTCCCTCCACTTACCCTGGAATGCACATTTTGCCTATTCCCAGCGATAGTCGCGCTGGAATGTCCTCTACCATCCCAGGTACCCAACCGGTTGGGAAGCCCAAAAAGAGTTGCCCTCCTCCAAAGTCGTTCTCAATTGGTTTACTCATAGTGCTGCTCCCCCTCCCGGACTGTGCCATCTGAACAATAAACATTCGATGTACAATTAACTTATTGGCGCATGCGTCACCAACCCCAAAGCTCTTTACTGAGTAAAGAACGCATCATTTTAGGGCGAATGCGCTTGAAAAAGCTTTAAGGAGTTGAAAAATCCCTCAGTCGAGGGAGGATAAGAAAATGGGGGTCTCCCTTCTCAGCGTTCAAGCTACTACTCGGGAATCAAGATTTCCATCTTGTATTCTCTAAACGTCTCGTCGGAATACATACTCTTCATTTCCACTCCTGATTTTGATATGGATACATCCACAGACACTATTTTATTCCCCCCTTTTTTAAGAACAGGAAAGACCAGATGATTTCTGTCATTCTAAGTAAATATACAACAGAAAAGATTTTCCTGTTACAAACGTTGTAATTAGATTTTTCTCCACCCCACGTTCTGGGACTTTAACTAGGGTGATTATTGACATTCTTTTGTGTAGTTGAAATTACATCCTGCTACGTTTATTGTGTATGAAAATTTTGACACTCTATATCTCTACACAAGTTCGTATATGTTATTCCTCGACACATATATTTGCTTTTAAATGCCCAGCGGTTTGGTCATCACCCGAAGATGCTAAAGAGGACTTTGCAAGACATACTTTGGTCAGTTTTCGGAGAGATATTTTACTCTCCCCTGTGAAAACATCACCACAGAATTCAGTGACTGCATAATACCACATGTAGGAGGATCCCCTACACGTGCCCTCTTCCTAATCCCGTCTTAACTTGTTTAAAACAGGAAGTTTTTTTGGAAGTTTATGCCTATAACAGATAATTCAGCGTAGGAGGTGCTATATTCACTAGCTCATGAAGACAAATATTCTAACAGATTCAAAGGTAATACTACGATACAATTTTAGCAGTTTCCCCCCCGCCGTCTCAGCGTGTCCAGCCCACATCGCGACAATAGTCCATTAACGTAGAACTTCTTCCCTCTGAATCTCAGCGAGGTGAACAAGCAGTTAGCTTGTAACCCTGCTTTCACCCCTGCTTACCGTATATTTTACAGCTGACTATTCAAAATATGAGTCAAAAAAGGCAGACCTTTGATTCCATGATTTCCGGCCCAAATTGCCGTCAAACATCCCAAGCCACAACCCGAGTACTAGTTTTTCTACCAACCAAGTAAGTGAAATATACATTTGGTTCTTCGCCCTGCCAGAAACTCTGTTCCCCATACCCCTCGTCCGATGAATTGCGCCAAAATCACCTAAGGAACCGAGGAAAGAAGTTCCTCTATCGAGATCCAAAAGACTAAGCATTCTACGGCAAGATTATTACGCATTAAATATAAAACATTGCCGAATTCCAAAGCAAGAACAACACACCTACCCATAGAATGTAAAAGAATGCCAATGTAGCACTATGATAGAAGAGTCTACTTTTTCCTATAGATTTTTTCTTCCGAATTTCCTGTCTCCACATCCCTAAAAAGATTTTAATTTGCTTAGAGGGGATGAAATGGATTACCCTTGTTCCCAAATTAGAAGCTTGTGGCTTTCTGCTCTTTTTCGAGAGGGCGAATGAAAAACCGTCTCAATCGTAAGCAAACACCTCGCAAAACGGTCTCCAAGCATTCGCTGTGTGTTGGGCTGGCATGAAAAGGGGATACCCCATAGGTTCCCCATTCTTTAACGTCCAAAATTGTTCCCAGTCTTAGTAAAATCAACCCACCTGTCTGATTCCACTGACATGTTTCCAGTATTTAGAATTTTGCCATCCAAATAGTTTCCTTATGTCGGATCTTCAATATCAACATCTTCAACATCCTCCTTAAATGAAAAACATTATTTAGTTTTTCCGGTAAGCAGCAGTTCCTCCCCCATTTCCATGGTAAATAGCCCCAAAATTCTTCATACATCTTTAGGATCTGCATCTGCTTGTTTGGCAGTTGATTACCTGATATCCGGCGTCCATTCCTAAAACATCGAGCACTCTGGTTGCATCTTCAGACTGAACGCACCATGTCGGCCAACATATTAAAACATGGACTTGGTTGAAACTCAACTTACTTACGCATACATTGGTGAATATCCCCTTTAACCAATACAAAAAAACCAACAGAAAACCTTGCCATCCATTTCTGTTCAACAAACGACATTCCTTACCATTCAGGATTTATTTTTTCATATCTTCGTTCGGGACCAACGTCGTCAGCCTTTTCCTACTTATGTTTTGTATTCCACCTTTCAGCATTAAAACCTAGTCACATAGGAGAGCAAATTGTCTCAAAAGAAGACCATCCGCATAATATTTATAACAAATTCAATTCAATTCAATTCAATCAATTCAATTATCATTCAATTCAATTCAATTCAATTCAATTCGATTACCAATCCATTTAATTTAATTTAATTCATTTCAATTCAATTCAATTCCAACAACTTCAAATCCCTCGTCGTAAAACCTTCAAAATTGTTGGGAAATGTTTATTAGACAATTAAAAGATAAATTATTGAAAGCTACTTGTCCTGAAACTTCAATTGTGATATACCCTAAAGGTCATGCCAAAACTGATAAAATAATATAATTTAGTATATTATTAATTACTTTACTTAATATAGTCCTGTTATGTCATTATTATCAATAACCTGTAACAATAGCAAGTTTCAAGTTTCACCAATTAGGCATTACATTCATTCAGCAGTGGGAGTTGGACAATGTCTGTTAGAAGTTTTTAATGTTTTATATTTGGTAAATTTTTAAATTATGTATTAATTATGTTCCAAAAATAATATTAAAATGAACATTAAAAAAGAAATCAATATTATTTGATCATCTTTATTTTTCGTCAAAAATAGAAATTTTAAAAAAAGCCCAATAAAACCCAAAAAATCCCAAAAAACAAAAAACCAAAAAAAAAAAAAAAAAAAAAAAAAGCCCCCCAAAAAACCGCTGGGCTCGGTTTTTTTGGTCCAGCCACGCGTCTTTTCAACCCCTGTATTAAACAGCTTCAAAATTACTGCTTTCATTTTCTCTCCTCCCTCTTTATCATTCTAATGGGTATCCCATCTTCCTACGGTGGCCTTAGCTTGTTCTTCATCGCCTTTTAGAGCCTCCTCTAATTCCTCTCCATATAGTGATGCTCCTCTTTCCTCTCTCCTCTCTGCTCCTCTCTCTCTCTCTCTCTCTCTCTCTCTCTCTCTCTCTCTCTCCCTCTCTCTCTCTCTACCATCTCTTCTCCTCCCTCCTCCCCTTATTCATTCACAATTTGGCATTTCCTGAAGTACTCCGTTCATCTCCATGTTTGGGTGTCTATTGTCTCACCAAAACTCCCTTCCTTGCTTGTCCTTGATGTTGCACACTTTCCTCTTTGATCCTCTATATGATTTTTGCCAGATGCTAAAAATCTCTTCCTTTCTGGCCTCCCATCTTCCGTTCAATTTCTTCCCTTCTCTTTGGCCGCCTCCTCTTGCTGCTTCTTTTCACTCTCTCTACCTCATTTCTTGCCTCCACATACTGAGTCCTTGTTGGTACAGTTCTATTTTTGAGCCACCTTCTCATCAATCACCTGTTTCCCTTTTATTGCCCTCCTTTAATCTTCTTCAGTCCACTCTTTGTGTGCTTTTCTTCGTTCTCCTAACCCATCTTTGCCTAAGGGTCTCCTCTGCTACCTTTGTACCGTTTCTTGTATCTCCCCATTCTTTTCTCCTACCCCTTCTAATTGTTCTAAGTCCTCAACTTATTTTTTTTCATATATTCCCTTTTCTTGTCACACTCTTCGTGATTCCACTTTAATCACATTTCTCTTTTCTTTATTCTGCAGCTTTTCTTCCTTCATCACCAGGTTCGTCACCAACAATCTATGATCCCAATCCATTGTTACTACAGGTATTATTTTCACATTCCTTATTAGCCTACTATCCAAGACGATATTAATATGCTCCTATATGATAGCCTATATATAATAATATATAGTATATATATATATATATCCAAAAGAAAGATAGTAGATATATATATATATATATAATTATATATATAATATATATATTTTAATATATATATATATATATTATATATCCAGCAATGAAAGACTAGCAAGAGGTATTTGTATTCAATATTTATTTAATATACGATTCCCACTAAAGGAAAATAATGAAAGTAATCGAAATAACTGACATTAAATGCTTGCTTGACTGGTTTTCTCACAAGGTTTACTTGCAAACATCTCTCTCTCTCTCTCTCTCTCTCTCTCTTCTCTCTCTCTCTCTCTCTCTCTCTCTCTCTCTCTCTCTCTCTCAAGGAAAGTAATTTTACAATAGCTTTAATTGCTTACTTTTGTTAACAAGGCTTATTTTTTTTTAAATTCTCTCTCTCTCTCTCTCTCTCTCTCTCTCTCTCTCTCTCTCTCTCTCTCTCTCTCTCTCTCTTCTAATCATCTAAAAAAACCATGCAAATAGATCACGATCATGATCTACCCAACACCATGACGTAAGTTCGCTGTTATATCCACCGCAAGTACAACTTTATAAAAAATTCAGATGATTAGTAAATAATCATGTTCATAACTTGTAAACAATAAATGAATTCATTCGTGTTACTGTTAGTATTTCGTTGATTTTATTTGCGTTTCCAGAAGTCCGAGTGCAGCCCGTGTGCAAAATCGACTCGGAAACGCTTCGAATTGAAAAAATTACATTAACCAATCAGAGAACAGGAAATTTGAGTACTTGGAAACGGCCGAGCGCCCGTTCGATCAGCTGACAATTGTAAACAATACTCTTATACTTATATGTATCTATTTTATGAAATGATACGATATATTTAGTATCCTTAATATAAAAGTTAAGTAAAATATTAAAAAACTTTTGGCAAGCCATTTTCGACACATGTTTTGTAAAGAAATTTGCTTGTAAACAAAGTATCCTTCCGCAGCCCGCCCGTTTGTTAATTCCCGAAATCGAGGATTTAACAACGGGGCCTGACTGTAACGTTTACGTGACGTAGAAGTGCGCAGACGGGCTCTGGAAACGATGCATGTGCGCCTGTGTGCCCGCCCGGGCTGCAGTCGGGCTTCTGGAAACGCAGCTTTAATTAACAAAAATAAGGGAATGTCATGCTGACGTCATACTCTAAGTAGGTAAACTATTCCTCTGAATTTTTAATTTTTATACCGACTTTATGCGTTTCAGCGCTCGACAGCAAACCTTGATCTGTACATTTTTTTTACTTGCAAACATTCTCTCTCTCTCTCTCTCTCTCTCTCTCTCTCTCTCTCTCTCTCTCTCTCTCTCTCTCTCTCTCTCTCTCTCTCTCTCTCTCAAAACTACATTGTAGCTCTCTCATCCCCGATTCAGTTCGAATTTCTAAATTATAACTTTAGTTATCTTGCCAATCTACGACTAATTCACCTCTTCTCTTTATTTACCCCTAACACAGCTCCCAAATTTAACATCTACTATCGATCTAAACTCCAAAGTTGAACAAATTCTCAATCATAATTTACTTTCTCTAAAATTCATTATTCAAATTGATTTCAATGTTAACCGCCTCCTATCAAATGCACAACTCAAATCATAGTCTTTAATTCATTGAGGGATCACAATATTTCAGTTTCTAAACAAAGCATTTACTTGTTCTGAGGAAACTTCGAAACTAAACAATACCAATTCAAATAAATCATTGCTCTGTACAGATGCGTTTGTTCTTTGTCATTTCATTCTACTTGGGTGTTAATGGATTATACCAACAACCAAAATTATCCATCCTCGTGGAAATAAAAGAACTGAGAAAAAAATTCACCGGGCAACTAATAGCATACAAGCGACTCTGCTGTTACGCTAGTCTAAAATTAAGTGGAAAATTTTTTTAGACTTTAAGCTTGATCCATCATATATATATATATATATATATATATATATATATATATATATATATATATATATATATATATATATATATATATATATATATTATATTATATATAATAGATATATATATATATATAATATATAATATATATAGTATATATAAGTATATATATATAGTATATAAATATATAATAATAATATAAATATATTATATATATTATAATATATATTATTATACTTATATAGAACTGTAATTCATTAGCGATATACGTATATACATAATTATATCTTAAACTTCCTTAATAATAGATATATAACATACCAGATATACTTTACTACCATTCACTATTATATATGATGTTAATTTATCTTTTCACGATACTGTTATCCTACTATATACCTATATATCTATATATATTATATATCAATAACATTACTATCTATCATTACTTAGGTATTATCTGGTTCAGTTATAATAGATAACGATAATATAAAGCTAATATTAAGATCGCTCACTACTAACTACGACAGCTTACCGGAGTCCCAACTAAGCTTACGCTATCCATATATATATATTTACTATATATTAAGACTTTAATAACACTACAAAGTCACTGCACCGCAGCAGACGATCTAGAGTTCTATATATATATAATATATATATATATATATATACGTTAGATAACACAGAAATCGACGATATATATAATATATATATATATATATATATATATATATATATATATATATATATATATATATTTAATTTTGGTAAATAAGATTCCTAATTTACAGTTCTTTTATTAGATAAAAGTTTTGAAAATTATTGATAAAGAGCAAAAAACGCGATTGATTCATTCTTTATCAGTTAAAGGTCTTTGTGTAATTTATTTAAATTATGTTTATTTTTGAAAGTACATAGATTTAACTCATGATATATATATATATATATATATATATATATATATATATATATATATATATATATATATATATATTATATTTATTATATATATATATATATATATATATATATATAAGTATATATACCGTATATACTATATTATATATATTATATATATATAATTAGATAATATATATATATATATATATATATATACACTGAGGAGCACCCCTCATACGACATAATATTATCCTGGAATATTCTACTCCTATTATATATATATAATATATATATATATAGGGCTATATATAATTATTTATTTATTTAATTTATTTATATATATTTCAAAAGATGTAGTATGAGAACAATTCGAATTAAGAATCAATCAAAGGTGAAGGAAAAGTCCCTTTCGCATGGCATTCGAAAGTCTTTCTTAGGTCAAAGCAAAAAAAATAAAATAAAGAAGAATGTGTGTGTGTGAATAAATGAAGATATTCAATCTGGTTATGGACTAATTAAAAAAATGAGAATATATATATATATATTTATATATATATATATATAAATATAGATATAATATATATATATATATATATATACTATATAATAATATACTATATATATATAGTAATATATATATATATACATATCTATATATATATAATATATATATATATATATATATATATATATATATATACTATATATTATATATATATATATAATATTATATATATATATATATATATATATATATATATATATATAATATAATATAATAAGATTAATATTAATTAGAATACTATAATAATATGATATATATATATATAATATATATATATATATATATTATAGTGATGGAACGATTAATCGTCATCGGCAAAATCGGCATATTTTTTCTCAATCGTCATCGTTAATTTTGTGCCGATTATTTTGCCGATTAAGTGAGGTAATATTATGCCAGAAACTGGAGAAAGATTATGTTTCTGCATTATAATTTAAGAGCTCTAAATTTAAAGTACTAGAATTTTGTATTTCTATCCATGTTCTCACATATTAAAATTTTTCAAAATCAATGTTTTGAAGATACTTACTTTATATTAAAATTACATAAAATATTAAGTTGAAGTATAAGGAGCGTGAATGATTTTAATATTAAATAAATCATTATTACATTGGTCAACAACATTTTTCTGGCATAAGGTTTTCCAACGGTTTTAAGGTAATTCTGGGGTGCCGATTCCAAATCTGTCATCGTGTTTTTGTACTATCACATTCAGATTTGAGATATCACATATTGCAGTTTCAAATAAACAGCAAATTTATGATAATTTTTTGAAGAACTGAACAGACGTACAGGCAAGAATAAGGTAAGATACAATATACAATAAAAATGAAAAATACATTTAATGATCCGTAGCACAAAGTTGTGATAGTAAATGCATATAAATGTGAGTGAATGCTTATTACCATTTTAAAATTGACATAAAATTAAGGAAAATATGTAAAAAAAATGTAAATTGGCGATAGTGATGGTACATTTGCATAAACGATCTCTTCTTTGACGATTTCCGATGTACAGCTTGTGGAATGTCTCTCATCAAGGACCAGCAGTAATCTTCCAGTGTCCTATCTGCCTTGGTAGACAGTAGCGTTCTTTAATAACTTTAATGTCTTGATGAAAGCGTTCACCTTGCTATTTTCTCCCGTGACCCAAGTTCTCTGGAAAGTCGTCCAAGTGACTATGTAAGTAGTGAACTTTTATGCTCATTCTACATCCAAGTGCTTGGAAACTCAAGAGCAGCTCCTCCACAATCTCTCGGTAGTTGTCCGCTTTCCTGTCCCCAAGGAAATTCCGTACCACATCAGAGAATGAATTCCAAACTATAGCCTCTGCCGCAGTCATTGTTGTAACAAAGTGTGTATCCCT
>JABUQX010095971.1:0-12500 GCA_015478945.1 Trachelipus rathkii | reverse complement strand
ATAATATATATATTATAATAATATATATTATATTAAAGGTGTCCCCCCTCATGGGTATCGAGTCAATTTATCCGCATCATTTTACTCTATCGCATCCGCATGATTTTTTTGCGGAGAAGGGAGGATAGTATTCGAATTTTACTCGAAATTAATGAGACTATATGTTGCAACTTTCTGTAACGCCAAGATGTTCAGACTACGTTGGAATAGTAGTTTATGAATGCTTGAGAAGATGGAGAAATAAATGAAGCTGTCTGTCCTTAGCTTCGAACAAACACACACAGGTGACTAAGCCTGGACAGGGATGATAATTACGATTTTACGTTAACTTCTATTTACTCTTTCTTAAACCGTCTTGAAAAGTAAACTAAGATATGGCTCCGAAAATTCTTTGCTTGTCAGACGGGATTTCCTCTAGTTGAACGATGAAAAGCTTGTGCTAAATACGTACTATTAACAATAAGGACTTCAAAGGTGACAAACACCTTATGCTGAATATAAATAAAGATTTCAAAATCTGCAAAACGATTACGCATCTGCAATAGCAACTTTTCTGGATCCTAGACAATATAAACCAAATTTCTTGAATACGTGCTCTCTCACAGAGGGCTCTCACAATTTATTTAGTATTGTTCCTATGTGATGTAATGCCTGCTAAACAGAAATTTCACCGACCAATAAGAAAAAGATTACAGAAACAGACACACATTTACCATCTGTTAGCGAAACCATTGCTGAATCCATGAACGTTCTTTTGACTTCCAGCAGCGATGAAGAGTTTTGTTCAGAGGTGTCAAAGGACACTCTGTCATTGATCGAAGATAATCATAAGCGAAAACTCTTGGAATCGGATAAAATTCCTTGGTTTGATAGGCGTGAATAATTGTAAAGGTTTACCCCAAATTGCAGAACTCGCCAGGGAATATTGGCATGCCCTTCAACAAGCGAAGCTTGTGAGCGTCTTTTCAACGTGTAGATAACATTTACGAAAAAAAAAAAGAGAAGCAAACCCTTTCTTGGAGGGGCTCAGAATCTTTAGTTCTTGAAGCATAATTTGAGAGTTATTAATTTCAAGTATTATTATATATAACCTTTTTCCAAATAGGTGGAAGCTGGGAAAAGAGGTTGGTGCTGTAAGAGTGGGTCCACGTCCCGCATCCATATACTCACTAATATATATATATAATATATATATATATATATATATATAATATATATATATATAATATAGATATATATATATATATATATATATATATATATATATATATATATATATATTATGTAGTATATATATTATGTAACCGGGGCGGGCCCCGGCCCCGGCCAAACCCGGCCATTTTTAGCGACCCCGGCCCCGCCCCCGGCCCCGGTCAAAAATCAGGAAAAACGGGTTTTCTACCCGGGTTAATTTTAAATTCTTCAATTTCTTAAATAAAATATTAGAAGAGAGAATAATACAAAAACAAGAAGATATAATGAAAAAAAAAAAAATATTTGTTAATGTACGGCAAGAATAGAAAAAGTTTACATCGTTTTGCTGATAGAAGGAGTGGTGGAAGTGAGCAAAGAAGAATTATTTCTTATTAATTACATACCTATAATATAATCAATTTTTTTTGCGTATTCGGAGCTGATAAATTTCATAAAAATTGAGGACCAAATTTATCGGTCCTGTTATTTATAACAGTAAAATAGATAATTTCTTTGAATACTCAAAAATAAATTTTAATACTTTAAGCTTTCACCGAAAAAAGAGAAAGAATAAAATAGTAATTTTAAAAGAAATATTGTTTGAGCTTTATATATAAGTTTTATATTATAATTCAAAATCATGTCAAAAGAAATACCAATTTATATAAGCGGTTTGGTGCGCGAAAAATGCTCATTATCATATAAATATTTTTATTTAATGTTTGAAGTTATTTCGAAAATTTTGATAATAATATTTATAGGCAGTGAGAACAGAGACCGTTCTTGCTCAATAAGCAAAGCTATTTGTCTTAGTATATATTGTAGTATATAGATAATAATTGCAATCTATGATATATAAAGGTTAATAAACGTTTATTAGGAAGGGTAGCCCGAATAAACTCAAGTAGACCAATAAAAAATAGGGGGTAGTATATAGGGTAATAAATAACTATAAATTATAAAAACTCACATTTTTACTATTTATTATCATTCAATTATAGAGATATTGATATCTAAAATTTATTTTTTTTACAAAAAAATTATTTTTAAACTATTTTACCCTGTTGAGAGAATTAAAGTTATATATTTAATTAATATTTTAATTTATATATATTAATATATAATATTATTATAATATTTATTTTAATATTAATTATATTATTTAATTTAATATTAATATATTTATATATATAAAAATAATATATAATATTTATAATTATATATTAAATTATTATATTAAGATTTATAAAAAATATATATTTATATTAAGATATATATATTATATAAATTAAAGTATAATATTAATATATTATAATTATATTATATATTAATAAATATATAATACATTAAATATGAGAGGGAAGCCATTTGATTCTATTATTTTAGTTATTTTATGCTATGTTAGATGGACAATTTCATTTTAAATTATAAATGTTTCACAAATTAAAAACATGTTAAAGACACTTTTGTTAATGGAAATAATATTTAAATAAAGGTGAAAGCAATTATTTAAATCTTCGTCCCGAAACGCGAGACCTCTTCAGGCTTGTTTTATAAAGGTAGATAGGATTTAATCTTGTAGCTGTATTTCAAGTCATTCATTCAATGGTGTGTAGATTCAGTTAGGTCATTATGAGCTATTATTCTATGGTGTATATGTTAGAATATTTTTGATTGTTTTTATCTATTAAGATTCAGATATATGAAAGTGGATAAAGAATCTGGAATCTTAAAAGCTATCACAAGCGGATGACTTATTGTAGTTGTTTCTATTATAAGAGAATGGGACGAGAGAGGAATAAGATTCGACATGATTTTAGCGAATGAATTCGTGTGGATTGGAATATTTGCAGATGAGGGAAATCAGGATGACAGATGGTATAAATATTGTATTGAAGGTGATTTTGATAGAGTGGCCTGTGTTAGCGAGCCTATGAGCATGAATTAAGAGCTGAAATTATATAGTGTCCATGATGGTGAGCAGACTCAGGTGACATAAGTAATGAGTTGATTTTTTTTTCTTTGCAAATCTATTGTTTCACCAATATATGTTTTATTGGCAAGGATTGGCAGCGGATGTGATATAATACGAGCTATGGATGAAATAGAGGTTGGTCCAAGGTGCTTAATGGGAAGGTTTGAGATGTTTTTAAAGGTTGAGCTGGATGTGAATGGGAAATGAGGAAGGAGTTAAATTTTTAGAGGGGAGAAGGTGATAGATATGATTTTAACGAAAAGTGATAATGGGAGGTAATGAGTTGAAGAGAAGTTGGGAAGAAACCCCAGAATAAAAGAGCAAAGGATTTTAAAAAAGGTGGTGTTTAGACTAGGGTTATGCGTCGGGGGCCGGCAAGGAAAGGGTAGTCTATATTTATTAGTAACTTAACGCTAACTTCTCCTTGCGTTGTGGTGTGAATGCCTTTGCTGAATAAAATAGAAAATCAGAGATAAGATAAAAGATGAGTTGTTGGAGAAGTAGCTGTGTGTTTGTTAGCTGTAGAGTTTCCCTGTGGTGTAGAACACGCGGGCGCTATATCAAAGCCATTATCGAAGTAAAATACGAGAAAGGGAAGAACAGGGGAGAGCCGGCATGATTCAAGTTATAGGCAGGACTAAAGTTTTTTGAGTGGTGGGTTGTGGTTGTATTTATTATTTATTAGGAGGCTCATGAGCCTTTTCCCTACGGATAGTTTAGGTGCGAATGTTGGTTTATTCTATATAATAGTAAATGCAAGTGGTATGTATAAAATTGCTATCTGCAGTGAACCCAGGATAATCGAAGGAATGAGAAGAAATTAGAGAGTTGTTGCGAAGGCATTCCGGTCTTATTCGATAACTTATTGCTGTAACTTGTTAAGAAGAAAAAACAATGTTAGAGTTATATATGTGATAGGTTAACATTTATTTAATTAGGGTTAAAGGTGTGTTTGATGGTAGGGCAAGACATAAAAATATATCTACATAACCAACTTAAACTCCATTAAAAAACTAATTGTTTAATAAAGACCAAAGTTGTTAATAGAAAGGGGAAGAGATATATACCCAAAATATCAGAATAAAATATTTTTTTTAGATATATAATATAACATATATATAATAAGAATATATTCGAGAAATATATAATTTGGTAGACTCATGAATGGGAACCAAGTAGATATTACGATTGCTAAAGCAAATGGTATATTAGACTTCAGCCAATTAAATAGCACATTAAATGACATGCCGTTTATTTAAATTAGTTTTAGATATGAAAGAAATATAATGTTGCTTTATTTTTATATATATGAAATAAGAGAAAGCCACTATTCTTCTTATATCTCGCGCGAATAAAGCGCAATATAAAATCTCTCCCCATAGTCTCTCGTTGTGTTATTTTCAAATATCTACCATCGCCCACTGCTAATATCTGGCAAAAAGCAATGGATGGTTTGAGAGTAGGCCGTGAGTATAAGATGTAATATATTTATGTACCTTGACTAATATGAATGTAACTGGAGAAATCACTTCAAACCAATAACAGAACTTTTATGACCTTCATCCGCCCATAGGAGCGACGCATAAATTCAAGCAGGACCTGGTTATTCATATAGTCAATAGATTGCGATAACACAGGCTCAATCTTTGAGTCCAATTTATCATATCGAATATAAATAAGCTGATGGATCTATGAAATATCAATCACACGAACCATCGTACAATGAAGGGCAATGGGAGAATGCTCTCTCTTTTTAACGATTGGAAAATCGAGTGATTATCTAGATAAGGAGCGAACGTACAAATGAGAGGGGACCACTCTCTGGCGTGAACGTTAAGATAGAGTATTAGTACAAAATGTTAGCTATATTCCTGGAAGAAAAGCATCAAATAGAATATGGTTGGCACCCAAAAACTACCCATGAAAAGAAAAAAAATATAGCAGACACTAATCTGAAACATTCAGCTTCGAAACTGCATGAAGATCACGATGATTAAGTTAATCTCTCTTGTGTTCTCTTATGCTGTACTAATAAGAGAGTGACTCGAAGTCTCGTCGTCGGTTATCGTAATTCTTTTATACATTAGACAAGTATAAGTCCTTTTTAAAAACTTGAGTGTCGAGTTTAAAGAAAGGAGTGTCTTTTTTAAAACAAAGTTCTTTAAAATTTGAATGTACATTTTAGTACATAAAGAGTGAGCAAAAAATTGGGGCATTTGTTGTAAATTTTTTTGGGGGACCGAAGGCCCCAAAAACTTTAAAACTTTTTGGACGAATTCTTCCCCCAAAAAGGTTTATTAAACTTTTAATTAAATTTTTTTTTATGCAAGTATAAAAAGGTTTGTGGTTGTGGGAAAACAACAGATATATTATAGTGGAGGGGATGAGTGTGGGGCAGGCGCGCAATTACCGCTGGGTGGGGAATTTGAGTGACTTTGTTAAAAAAAAATAAGGGAGAAGAAGAATACCAGGGCATTCCTCTGCATAAACACGCCTAAAAAACACTCGATCACGTAGCACGTACATAGAGGTCAATGTTCTTTAAATTGTTTATTGACATTAAAATGCATTGGCCCAAACTATAGGGGATATTTATTAGGTCTCGATTGTTTATTATTATTATATAGGCGCCTATTATTCAGGTTATTCTACGTTTGTACGTGGGTTTTTCTATATACCGCAAACAAAATAACTCATAATAACTATTATATATGTTAATAAAGCGTAGTGACCGTTTGATAATTGTTTATGCTCAGGTAGATAATATAATATAATAACGGGGCCGTATTAAAGTACGTAGGTTTATAATAAAGTAGGCCTAGTTATAATTTACGCTGAGATTATATATGGAGATAACTATTATATATTTATTATATAATAGTATATTAAAATATATATTATTATTTATATTATTAATATTATTAATAATATTAATTAAATATATAAATATAATATATTAATATATATTTATATATATATTTAAAGATATTTATATATTTAATTATATATATAATTAAGAATATATTTAATATTTATGAATAAATATTTTAATAATAATATATTGAATATGTTGTTGTGTCATCATTTTAAGAGGAGAATAATATTATGAATTTATATAATATTATTTTTTAAAATAGTAAAAGATATATATATATATATTATATATTATAAAAATATTAAAATTTATTAATATATATTATATATATATATATTAAATATAATATATATTAAATATATTATATTTATATATATTAATTATTATATATAATTAATATATATTATTTAATATATTATTTATTTTATTTATTTATATATATTTATATATTAATATATGTAATTAATTTAATATTTTTATTAATATCATTATATATATTAATTTAATAATTATATATTTATTTATAATAATTATTTTTATATTAAATTTATATTTATTTATAATAATAATTAAGAAATGTAAATAAATATATATATATATTAATAATGTATATATTAATATAATATTATATTATATAAATATTTAATATAACATATTATATTTATATAGTTTTCAAAGGGATAAAAATTATTATATTTATTTAAAAAGATATATAAATATTTATAAATTATGTATGTTATAAATATTATAAATTTAGTTATAATAATAAATTATAAATTTATAAAATATTAAAATTAAAAATATTTTAATTAAATTAAATAATAATTAAAAATAAATTAAAATTTAAATATTTTTGATATTTTTATAAATCTAATAATTTAAATTATAGTTATAAATATTACATTTGACTTACTTATGAAAATGAACACTATCAATTATTTTTAAATAATTATCATCCGAAAAAATTAATATAATATATTAAATATCGAATAATTAAGATTTATTCCTATTATTATAAATTTTTCAATAAATGATATATATTTAAATTGAATTTAATAGGAACATAACATATAATAACATACCTAACGTGTGTGTTAATGCACTATTGGCAGTTATTATTTTAATGCTTTTGCACTCTACAATATTCATAAAAATCTCCCTATTAATCCCTTCTTCTCTCGGCTAAAATTAGAGCAAGCCCACGGCACACCCACGAGCAAAAATAATTCCCGAGAGCACTGGGTCGCCCGGGTTCTTTTCGCCCCTATGGGAATTCCCCCTCATAAAAATTTTTTTTGTTTTTTATTTTTTTTGATGTAGAGTGGGGGTAGGTGAAGTGGAAATTTATAAAAAGGAAAGGGGGTTTTCCAGGGAATTTTATTATCTGAGTGTACATAAATTAGGTATAGGGGAATGGAGGTAGGGAGAGGTAGATATAAAGTAGTAGGGAAGGGTTCTAAGGGTTTATTATATTTATTTTTGTTTTATGTTTTACTTTTATTATAATAAATATACTATTTAGTAGTAAAAAAATTCAGGAGGATTGATAAGACTAAAGGACGTCATAAAAACTTAACTATCCGAATAAAATCCGCATCTCTTTTTTAAAACCACCGCGGCAGAATAATCTGCAGTTTTTACTAAACTCGGCAATTCAGCTTTTATGCGCGAGATAGAGATGAAAATATCTCTACTCCTATCTCGCAATTATCACCATATGTTTACCTCAACCCGCCTATCCCCCAAATCCAAGATAAGTATTACCAAAAATTTATTCAAAATTAAATATAATAAAATGAATTTAAAAAAAACCCCCCCAAATCCCGGATTGTTTATATGGGGCTGGATAAAGATTATATAAACTAATAATTAAATAATAACAAAACTCACCCCTCAAAAATTCAAGTACCATTTTTGTTGTCTCTCAAATAAATTTATTTTATTTTCCCAATTTATAATAATTAATTTATACATAATAAATACCTCTGCCAATCGATGGAATTAGGTTATGAGTGAGGTGAGTAAGATTATTTATCTCACAAATTAAATATATAATATATAAAAATAATCATGTTTATATTATATTTTACTTCAAAAATATTACTAAATATATAATAATCGATATTAGGGATGATTGGGCCAAGATTTTCTTTTTCAAAAATAAAATATTTTGTAAATACCCCCAAATATAAGTTAAGGGTAATTTATATATATTATTAGGTAGTGATAGGGTTGAGCTAGATTTTCCTTATATATAAAATAAAATTATAATTTTTTTTCTGGGGAAAGGTTTAATTTTTTCCTTTTCAATTTATATATTTATCATTTTTAAAATAATAAAATTTTGATTATTTTATTATATAATGCAATATAAAAAAATTATCTATATTTTGTAGGTAATAATCAGTTATGGAGGTGAATCTATTATTCGATATTTTATGATATATTATAACTTAATATTTATATTTTTATAAAATTTTAGATATAACCATAAAATAATAATAGGTGATGAGTAGATAATAATTATATTATTTTTCGAGTTTGAAATTTATTTACTTTATTATATTTACTATATTAGGCAGAATTTATATTTTTTTCAAATAATATCCCGCTTGTTTATTATTTAAACATTATTAAACAGTAAAAAATAACAATTTTAGGGGCTTAACTTTATCATGGTGCATTTATGTGAGAATATAAATTGCAGAGTAGTATCATTTCATTGATTTTCACATAATATATTGAAAAAGTTTTATTCCTAAAAAGAAAAAGGGAGTTTTTTCTTTAAGAGTTAAAACAAGTCATAAAGTAGAATTTAAATTTAGAATAAAAATATTTCCAATGTTTAACACAAAATAAGTTTTTTTGGCAATTTTCAAAAAAAAAAAAAAGGAAGAAATTTAATAAATATTAATTTGATTTAATAATAATAAATTAATTTTAATAAGAATTTTTAAAAAATTTAAATATTTAATTTTTAAAAAATTTAATAAAAATAACATTTTAAATAAGGAAAAAAATTATATATTTTTATCTCATTCGTAATAATAATAATCTTTTTATTCAATTTATAATTGATTGTTTTTATTTCAAGAAATAGGCTGCGTTGAATGCTTATATAAATTTTATTAGTGCAATAATTTATAGGGCTATGATTGTATATCTGAATCTTAAAATTATTTTATATATTTTCTTTTAAATTATAGATTAATTATTAAATATATAATAGTTTAGGTTTTATATCATTGATATTGATATGGTTCTAAAAAAATTGTATGTGTAACTAAATTATTATTAATTAAATACACATTTTTATTGTTTTACATGTCTGATTGGAGCTACTTAAAGTGTTAAACTATACTGATTAGATTTATGCTCACTTTAGATAAGTTCTCATTCTCTTCTTATTATAATTGGAATCTGAGCTAAATATTTTCGCTTCTCAAAATGTGTAAAAAAATATTGTTCATTTTTTTAAATTTCGTATAAGTATTATGGGGAGGAATTGAAAGATTTTCTATAATTATAAAAAAAAATAAAAAAATTAAACACTAGTGTTATAAATTAAATCCTACTACTATAATATATTGAAACATTTTATTTAATCATTTTTCTACATACCCATTCATTTATAAAACAAGTAAAAAATTATTTATTTTATTATATTTATGTATTAAAAATATAGAAAAATATATTTTATATTTTTTAAATCTATATTAAGTAGTTAATATAATAATATTACATAAATATATAATATATATAATTATATATTAATTAATATATATTTATATATAAATATATAATATATAATATTATATAATTAATATAATTATTATATATTATATAATATATATATATTTTATGAAAATTATTATATGAAGTTTTTAATAAATTTAACATTTATATATTATTTTAAATATATTATAAATAATTAACAATAATAATTATATAAAAAAAAGATTAAAATTTATTTAGATATTTCTATATAATATTAATTATTTTTATATACTTTTATTATATATACTATATAATATAATAATATTAATATAATATATATTAATATATAAATATATTAATATATAATATAATATATATATAATTATATATATATATTAATAATAATTATTTATAATAATTTATAAAAAGAGGTTTTTAGATTAATTTATTATTTCGATTTATTTTAAATGAAAAACTTTGTTAGTAAATATATTTCTTATTTTCTTCTTCATTATCGCTTGTCTTGGATCAAATATATATCACTGGTGCTTTGTTTTCTGATCGAGAAAGAACTATAAAGTTTATTATTAGCTTTTCTTATATATATAATTTAGATTATATTATGATACACTCATGTAAATTATTTTTAATTTCATAATTTTAGTATTAATATTTTAATGTTTTCTAACTCTGCTAAAATTTAATTTATTCTACCTGCTGATTTACACGGTAAACAATATCGAAATTATATTTTTCTTTATAAACTCTTTATTAGATATTAGAATGGTGAAATCTCATATTATGCATTTGGAGTTCATACGTGTCTATATTATTTATATTTGTACACTACATAAAACTAATAAAAGATTAAAATAATATATATAAAAGCATAAGACTATTTCAAAAAACTTTTTAAACAATTTACTAAAATATAATAAGAAAAATAAGAATATATTTTATAATCTCTTATATTTTTTTTTTTAATTAAGAAATATTAACTAAAAATATATTATTTCAATAGTAATATTGTTCTGGCGTGATTTATACGTGTTTTTTCTACTAATTATAATTTCAACATATATTCGTGAAAAAAACTATCGGAGACTCCACCCCCCACTTCCGACATGTATATTATGACTGTCATTCTTCGAAATAACAACGCCTTCTACCAAAGTGCTTTTAATCTTGGTAGTGCACCAGTTACCTATGTTCAAATCTTTTAGTTATTAGTTGTCAATATGTTTTTTGTTTTAAACATAATATGTCTCTCTATTACAAATCCAAATTGAAAAGATTTTAATCCTGAATTAATAATTCACACCAAAAGCGAATTAAGTAACAAATCGTAGGCTCTTTCGAAAGCAGTTAGAAACTTTTAAATAAACATACAAAAATTTATTAAATAATAAATACATAAATATTTTCAACATTACTAATGAAAAAGAATTTAATCATGAGATTATCAGGTCTTATGAGATAACGCTAAACGCTACTCAACCCCTACCCATAAAAACACCCTCAAACCTCAAAAAAACCCTATCATTTTTATTTTTTATATTTTATATATTAATATATTTATTTTATTATATAATTAATTTTATATTAATATTAAATTAAATAATATTTATATAATAATATATATATATATTATAATATAATTAATATATAATTGAGGTGATTACTGGGTGGAGTTGGATTTATATTGAGCTATAATAGATTTTTTCTGCTAGTTTTAATTTTTTATTTTATTTATTAATGGGGATATAAATAAATAAAAAAGTTATTATTATAATAATATAAAATATTACTTAATTCACAAACCCATAATATATAAAATTTAAATTAACTTTATATAATTAATATATAATATATTATAATAGTATAATATTTATCATTTTTCATTAATAGGTTTATTTTTACCTTTTTATATTTTTTTATATAGATAATTTACTACACATCATCAGCACGACAAATAGGATTGTATGCAATTTATTTATAATATTTATTCATTTTTTTATATATAATAATTATAATATTCTTATTAATAATATTGTCTTAAATATAAGATTATTTGTTTTAAAATTTATTAATATTAGGGTTCTTGCTTATATAATAAAATAAGTGAGCTTTTTTATACTAAAGTAGAATTGTATTATTATTTTCCTATTTGGATTATATTATTCTTTATATTTAATTTATTTTTAAATTTAGGTTATATTTAATAATATTATTATTAATATACAATTTCTATAATTATTATTATAATTGTAAAAATATTAGTTAGATATTATGTGATTAAAATTATATATCTATATAATTTTAACAACAAAAAACAAAAAAAGATATAAATAAAAAGTTGGATAGCATGATATAAATAATATTTATATCTAAAATATTTTTAATTATATATTAAACATAAAATATTTTAAAAATAATAATAAAAATATTTAAAATAAAATAATAAAGTTTGGGGCATTCATTGGGGTAAATTAACTGAACAACCTGGAATAATATATATAAAATATATATATATATAAAATGAAAATAGTGGGGAAAATAGTTGTAGGTTGGCAATTATACTTGATAGAATAAAATTAAAAACTATTGTTTAATAAAAAACATATTAAGTAACATTAGTAATATAATTCTCAATTTAGGTAATAAAGGGGAAATAAACTTTAAATAATAATTTCATCTTGTTTTTTAAAAAACTTAAAAAAGGCAGATTTACAAAAGTTC
>JABUQX010095970.1:15000-27774 GCA_015478945.1 Trachelipus rathkii | reverse complement strand
TTTTTTTGTTTATTTTTTAATTTTATTTCTTAAACTTTTTGTTTTTTTAAAAAACTTTTAATTTTTATTTTTTATTTCTTAAACTTTTTGTTTTTACTTAAAATTTTACACTTTTTAGTTTATAACGTAAAAAATTTGTGTTTTTTACATACCCTAAAACGATAAATCACTGAATCAGTAAAATCAAACCACCCCTACCGTCCCAACCCTGATCTAGGGGTATTGATATATTGATCTATTGATCCAAGTCATATTTCGAGTATTATTTTGGATAAACATAGCATAAAAAATGTTCTTTTTATACTAACCCTCGAATATATGCCTGACATAACAAAGTTTTCACATCAATAAAGCTAACATAACATTAACCTAATGTAAGAATATAATGTATAACATCAACCCACCATACCTTAACAGAATAAACAGCTAACATTTAACAAAGTTCAATACTTTAACAAACTAAGTAAAGTTACTAGCCAAAACATATAGAACGTTGCCTTTCACATCTTTTTTTCTTTTTGTTTTAAAACTTTTATTTATTTTTAACTTTATTTCTTTTAAAAAACTTTTTGTTTTAAAAAACTTTAAGTTATTTTTATTTTATTTCTTAAAACTTTTTTTTAAAAACTTTTAATTTAAAGTTTATTTTTTTTAAAAACTTTTTGTTTTACTAAAAAATTTTATTCTTTTTTATGTTATATAACGTAAAAAAATTTACATTTTTACATAAACTAAAACAGTAAAAACCCTAAACGTAACAAAGTTTCACATCAATAAAGCCAACATAACATAACCTGTAAAAATATAATGTATAACATCAAACCTAACAAAATACCATACTTTGCAACAGGAAAGTAACTGACTTTGCTTACAGACCGTACCATAATTTTCACACTTTTTTTTCAAAACATATCTCCCTAACAATATCCCTGTTTATTTACATTAACATATTTAACATTTAACAGAAAAATTTACACAACATAATTTCGCCAACAAATATATGCTTGACGTAACCAAAGTTTTTCACATCAATAAAGTTAAACATATCATATCCTGTAAAACAGGAATATAACGCACAAGACAAAACCTAACTACCTTATTGATCGAATAAATGCACTTAACATTTAACAAATTCAGTACTTAAACAACACTAAAGTAACTAACAATGCATTTACAGAACGAACATGTACGAAACTGATGTGGGTCCTGTTTCACTAGAGTTATCAAATACAAGTCGAGAAATTGTTCAACTCCTCCCACTTTTCAAAACATTACGCAATACCTATGATTTCTGTTTGGTCGTTTTTCGAAAACATTTTTGCAATACCTTTTGATTTCTTAGTTTGGTTCCGTTTTTCGAAAACATTAAAAAGCTATACATCTGATTTCTTGTTTGACACAGGTTCAACATAACAAATTTTATTAAAAACATTTTATGTTTTTGCCAATGTCTTTATGTTTTATAACAGACTTTAAAAACTTTTTTATTTATTTTGTTATTATTCTTTAAAACTTTTGTTTTTGTTTTTTTTATAAAAAACTTAATTTTTAATTTTATTTCGTTAAATTTTTTGTTTTTACTAAAAGTTTTATTCTTTTTATTTTTATAACGTAAAAAATTTGTGTTTTACATACCCAAAAGCTTGTAAATCAGTAAATCAACCCATCCACCATTACTCTCCTTCATCGTCTCCACCCTTTCTATGATCTATTCAATCTATCGACTATTGATTTCAAAGTCACATTTTCGTTATCATTTTGGAAACATAAACATAAAACAAGTTCTTTATACACTGATCAACGAATATATGCTAACAATAAAAAAGTTTCACAATTAATAAAACTAACATAGCATACATCAGGTCTTAGAATATAATATACACAAACAAACCTAACACATCTCAAACCACAATAGCGGATTTAAAAATAAACAAAGTTTCACACTTAACAACAGTAAAGTAGCTAACATAACACACAAAAACGTAACCTGTTCACACTTTCTCAAGCATATCTCTAACATAACAATGTTAATTTTACATTAACATGGTGATATTTAACAAATATTTTATCATAACATTGGCTAATTATCATACTAATCAATGAATATACGCTAACATAATAAAGTTTTCACATCAATAAAGCTAACATAGCATAACCCGAGCTAAGAAAATAATGTACAACAACAAACCTAACACAACTTACCTATGAATAAACAGTCAACATTAACAAAGTTCCACACTTAACACCAGCATCGTAAAGATATCAACAACAAGCGTAGAGATGCGTGGCGATGTCATCGTACCAGCACAGCGAAAAATGTCCTACTGAAGAAAATAGTGTATAAACAATCCTTAAAGGTAATGGGATTCTTTCTTTCAACCATTCATAAGAGCGTAAACAAGGATATAACACACGGACGAACCATAACGGTTCAAAAGTCTATACAATATGACATGTAAAAACTTTGTTTAAACATGAAATCAGATCATACATTTATATTTTCACATCTATGACTTACGATCAATTCGTTTCATGTATGTATCTGTATTTCCTGTTTCACTAGAGTTATCAGATACAATTCGAGAATTTGCTCAGACTTCCTCCCACTTTTCGAAAACATTACGCAATACCATTGATTCTTGTTTTGCTAACAACGTTCTTCACTTAACAACAGCCAGAGTAACTTAACATTAACATACAATATTCGTAACCTACTCATACCTTTTCAAGCATATCTCAAACATAACAATGTTAATTTTACATTAACATGGAATATTTAACAAAAGTTATCATAACATTAGCTAATTCATACTAATCAACGATATACGCTAGCGTAATAAAGTTTTCACATTAGTAAAGTTAACATAGCATAACCCGAGCTAAGAAAATAGTATACAACGACAAACCTAACACAGCTTATGCAGTAATAAACTGTTAACATTAACAAAAGTCCCGCACTTAACATCGATAAAGTAACTAACAATGCATACAAAATGTAACCTACTTACACTTTTTCTAACATATCACTAATGTTTTTACATTAACATAGTGACACAGTAATATTTAACAAAAATTTATCACATCCTTATCTAACTATCATACAGAACAACGAATATACGCCAAGTTAACACTTTTTTACATTAAACATAGTAAAATTTAACAAAAAATTCATCAAACCATAACTAAATATCATCAATCCCCACGATAATTGCAACATTAACAAAGTTATCCAAACACAACATTTAAAAAATAACAAAGTTAACCATACATAACATAAAAAACAAGTTCTTTGAATAAAATATTTCATAATAAAGTTGTAATAGTTTATTTCCACACTTAACGCCAGTAAAGTAACTAACATTGCATACAGAACGTAACATTATTCACGCTTTTTTTCAAACATATCTCTAACTATCATTAGTATTTTTACCTTAACATAGTAATATTTAACAAACTTATCATAACCGTACCTATATTCATACATACCTAACTAATATAAGCTAGGCATAACAATGTTTTTTCACATTAATAAAGCTAACATAGCAACATATGAACTAAGAAAAATAATGTACAACGACAAACTTAACACAATTTACGCACTAATAAACAGTTAACATTAAAACAAAATTCCACACTTAACACTAGTAAAGTAACCAACAACATAGCTTACAAAAACGTAACCTATTCATGCTTCCAAAGCATATCTCTAACATATTAACGTTAATTTTACATTAACACACTAATATTTAACAAAAATTTATAATAACCTTGTCTAATTATCATACAGACCAACGAATAACTGTAAACATAACAAAGCTTTATCCAAACATAACATAAAAATAAGTTCTTTGAATAAAATATCATAGTAAATTGTAATAGTTTACTGATTTTAAAGCAGTAAATCAGTAAATCAGTAAATCAAACCATCAACCCCTCCCCGCTCCTCCCACCATGAACCTTTGATCTATTGATCTATTGATTCATGTCATATGTCGAGTATCATTTCGACTAAACATAACACAAAAAATAAGTTTTTTATATACTAACCATCAAATATATGCTAACGTAGCAAAGTTTTTTACATTAATATAACAAACATAACCTGAACTAGGAATATAATGTACAACGACAATCCTATCACACCATACATACGAATAAACTACTAACATTAACAAACTACCGCACTTAACAACAGTAAAGTACCTAACACTTCATACAAAACGTAACCTACTCATACTTTTTCAAACATATCTCTAACATATCAATGTTAATTTTACATTAACATCGTAATATTTAACAAAAGTTTAACATAACCCTGTTCTAATCAATTCATACTACCAGCGAATATTATTGCCAAACGTAACAAATTTTTTACATCAACTTCGTAAATATTTAACAAAAATTCATCATAACATCTTCTAAATATCATAATCCCAACGAATAATTGCAAATATAACAAAGTTTTAACCAAACATTATAAAAATAAGTTCTTTATATACTAACCTATGAATATATGCTTAATCAACAAAATTTTATCATCAATAAAGCTAACATATCATATCGGCAACTAAGAATATAATGTACAAATGCAAACCTAGCATAACTCGCGTATGAATAATCAGGTAACATCATGAAAATTCCCTACTTATCAAAGGTAAAGTAGCTAACAGGTCATACAATATTCGGATATATGTTCCCACTTTTCCCGCATTTCAGCAACAGGTAAAGCCGTAGCATCTTAACAAAAATCCCTTAAACAAGGGGGACCAATCTATCAAAGATACAAACATCTTGAACTATGAATTAACACTATTCTTCGTTAAAGTGTCATTCGTTTCGAGTATAAACATCATTTAACCTATGAATAAACGTAGACATTATCAATTTTCTAGGGCTAACCTAACATTACTCAACAAAAAACTTAACCTAGGCTCACGTTTCTAACACAACATCGTCAGTTAACGCAGTAATATCTTACAAAAACTCATCATTTCTCTAAAAAATCAGTTATTTTCACATTGTCATTTCCCCCCCCCCCCCCCCCCCCCCCCCCCCCCCCCCCACCCCCCCCCACCCCCCCCCCCCCCGTTTTTTCCCCCCCCCCCCTTATTAATATTTAACATAACGTACCTAACTTACGAATAAACAATTTTCATTAACCAAGAGTATCTAAAACAACACATTACATTCCGAGAGAAAACTCTATTGGATGCCCTCTTTGAAAGGATGTGATTCCGGAGAGGGGGGATCACCCCGAAGGGGTGTAAGCGGGTTTTGGGTTTTCCAGCCGTGGGTTTTGCCTCACCCCTCCTTCGGAGGGGTAATGCCCGCTTACACCCCTTCGGGGTGATCCCCCCTCTCAGGAATCACATCCTTTCAAAGAGGGCATCCAATAGAGTTTTTCTCTCGGAAATGTAAGTGTTGTTTTAGAATACTCTTGGTTAATGAAAATTTGTTATTCTGTAAGTTAGGTACGTTTGGAATCTAAAATATAGAGAATATGAAATAACAGAATTTTAGGAGAATATGATGAGTTTTTGTAAGATATTACTTTGTTAACTGACGATGATGATGTGTTAGAAACCTGAGCCTAGGTTCATTTGTTGATACTTGGGCAATGTAAAAATTTGTCCGGCAAAATCTGATACTGGTGTAAGTTATTTCATCGGTTTAAATGATGTTTATACTTTCGAAACGAATGACATTTAACGAAGATAGTGTCAATCATAGGTTTCAAGATGTCTAGTAATTCTTTTGGTTAGAATTGGTCCTTTGTTAAGGGGATTTTTGTTAGATTGCTACGGCTTTACCTGTTAGCTAATGCGTTGAAAAGTGGGGACATATCGAGTATTGTAAGACCTGTTAGCTACTTTACCTTTGATAAGTAGGCAACTTTGTGAATGGATGTTAGCGGATTATTCATACGCGAGTTATGCTAGGTTATGCATTGTAACATTATTAATATCTAGTTGCCGATATGATTATGTTAGCCGTGCTGTACAAATAATCTTTGTTGTGATTAAGCATTAGCGGCGTATAAGCTCTAATCCTGTAAGTGCCGGTGCTTAAAGTATCCGGAAGTTCAATCTGTCCGTAGGGATTATGATATGTAGCCCATACCATCATGAATACTTTTTAAATATTGCGCAAGTTGATGTTAAAAAATTGTTCGTTTGGCAATATATCGCGGTAGGATGAATGATAGACAGGGATTATTTTAAAATGTTAACTAGTACGATTGTTAATTGTTAAAATAACATTGATATGTTAGAGATATGTTGAAAAAGTGTTGTAGTTACGTTTTGTATGAAGTGTTAGGTACTTTACTGTTTGTTAAGTCGGTAGTTTGTTAATGTTCAGTAGTTTTCATTCGTATGTATTGCGTGTGAATAGGAATTGTCGTTTGTACATTATATTCTAGTTCATGTTATGTTGTTATATTAATGTTAAAAAACTTTTGCCTACGTAGCATTATTTGATGCCGTTAGTATATAAAAAAACTTTATTTTTTGTGTTATGTTAGTCGAAATGATACTCGGACATATGACATGAATCAATAGATCAATAGATCAAAAGGTTTCATGGTGGGAGGAGCGGGGAGGGGTTGATGGTTTTGATTTACTGATTTACTTGATTTACTGCTTTAAAATCAGTAAACCTTTTTACATTTACTATGATATTTTATTCAAAGAACTTATTTTATGTAATGTTTTGATAAAGCTTTGTTATGTTTACAGTATTCGTGGTCTGTAATGATAATTAGACAGTTATTATACATTTTTGTAAATATAGTGTGTTAATGTAAATTAACGTTAATATGTATAGAGATATGCTTGGAAAAAGCATGAATAGGTTACGTTTTGTATGAATTGTTAGGTTACTTTACTAGTGTTAAGTTGTGAATTTTGTTAATTGTTAAACTGTTTATTAGTGCGTTAAGTTGTGTTAAGTTGTCATTTACATTATTTTTTTCTTAGTTCATATGATTAGGCTATGTTAGCTTTATTAATGTTGAAACTTGTTATGTTAGCTTATATTAGTAGGTATGTATGATAAATAGACGGTTATGATAAATTTTGTTAAATATTACTATGTTAAGGTAAAAATACCTATGATATGTTACAGATACGTTTGAAAAAGCGTGAATATGTTACGTTCTGTATGCAATGTTAGTTACTTTACTGCTGTTAGCAGCTTTAAAATCAGTAAACTATTACACTTTATTATGATATTTTATTCAAAGAACTTGTTTTTATGTTATGTAAGGTTAAACTTTATTTTTTAGTTGTGTTTTGGATAAAACCTTTGTTATGTTTTTGCAATTATTCGTGGGGATTATGATATTTAGTTATGGTTATGATGAATTTTTTGTTAAATTTTACTATGTTTAATGTAAAAAAGTGTTAACTTGGCGTATATTCGTTGTTCTGTATGATAGTTAGATAAGGATGTGATAAATTTTTTGTTAAATATTACTGTGTCAATGTAAAATTAACGTTAATATGTTAGAGATGTGCTTGGAAAAAAGGATGAATAGGTTACATTTTGTATGCATTGTTAGTTACTTTACCTATGTTAAGTGCGGGACTTTTGTTAATGTTAACAGTTTATTAGTGCATAAGCTGTGTTAGGTTTGTCGTTGTATACTATTTTCTTAGCTCGGGTTATGCTATGTTAACTTTACTAATGTGAAAACTTTATTACGCTAGCGTATATTCGTTGATTAGTATGATAATTAGCTAATTGTTATTGATAAACTTTTTGTTTAAAATATTACCCATGTTAATGTTTAAAATTAAACAGTTGTTATGTTAGAGGTATGCTTGAGGAAAGTATGAGTAGGTTTACGATATTGATGTTATGTAGTTTACTCTGCTTTTGGTAAGTGAGAAAAACGTTGTTAACAAAACAAGAATCAATTGGTATTGCGTAATGTTTCGAAAAAGTGGGAGGAGTCTGCAGCAAATTCTCGAATCTGTATCTATAACTTCTAGTGGAAACAGGAAATACAAGATACATACATGAAAACGAATTTGATCGTAGTCATGATGTGGAAAATATAAATGTATGAATCTGATTTTCATTGTTTTAAACAAAAGTTTTAATTGTCATATTTGTATAGACTTGACCGTTATGTTCGTCCGTGTGTTATTATTCCTTGTTTTACGCTCTTATTGAATGGTTGAAAGAAAGAATCCCATTACCTTTAAGGATTGTTTTATACACTTATTTTCTTCCAGTAAGGACATTTATCGCTGTGCTGCTTACGATGACATCGCCACGATTCTCTACGCTTGTTGTTGCATATCTTTACTGCTGGTGTTAAGTGTGGAACTTTGTTAATGTTGACAGTTTATTCATAGGTAAGTTGTGTTAGGTTTGTCGTTGTACATTATTTTCTTAGCTCGGGTTATGCTATGTTAGCTTTATTGATGTGAAAACTTTATTATGTTAGCATATATTCATTGATCAGTATGATAATTAGCCAATGTTATGATAAAATATTTGTTAAATATCACCATGTTAATGTAAAATTAACATTGTTATGTTAGAGATATGCTTGAGAAAGTGTGAATAGGTTACGTTTTTGTGTGTTATGTTAGCTACTTTACTGTTGTTAAGTGTGAAACTTTGTTTATTTTATCCGCTTATTGATGTTTGAGATGTGTTAGGTTTGTTGTTGTACATTATATTCTTAGACCGGATGATGCTATGTTAGTTTTATCAATGTGAAAACTTTGTTATGTTAGCATATATTCGTTGATCAGTGTATAAAGAACTTGTTTTATGTTATGTTTATCCAAAATGATACACGAAATGTGACTTGAATCAATAGATCGATAGATCTGAATAGATCATGGAAGGGTAGGAGCACGCATTGAGGAGAGTTATGGGTGGATGGGCTGATTTACTGATTTACAGCTTTTGGGTATGTAAAAACACAAATTTTTTACGTTATAAAAATAAAAAGAATAAAATTTTTAGTAAAAACAAAAAGTTTTAACGAAATAAAATTAAAAATTAAGTTTTTTATAAAAAAAAAAAAAAAAACAAAAAGTTTTAAAGGAATAAAAATAAAAATAAAAGTTTTTAGAGTTGTTATAAAACATAAAGACATTAGCAAAAACATAAAATGTTTTTAATAAATTTGTTATGTTGACCCTGTGTCAAACAAGAATCAGATGTATAGCTTAATGTTTCGAAAACGGAACCAAACAAGAATCAATAAGGTATTGCAAAATGTTTCGAAAACGAACCAAACAAGAATCATAGGTATTGCGTAATGTTTCGAAAAGTGGGAGGAGTTTGAACAATTTCTCGACTTGTATTTGATAACTCTAGTGAAACAGGAACCACATCAGCTTCGTACATGTTCGTTCTGTATGCATTGTTAGTTACTTAGTGTTGTTAAGTATGGAACTTTGTTAATGTTAGTCATTTATTCGATCATAAGGTATGTTAGGTTTTGTCCTTGTGCGTTATATTCCTAGTTCAGGATATGATATGTTAACTTTATTGCATGTGAAAAACCTTTGGTACGTTCAGCATATATTTGTGGCGAATATGTTGCTGATAAATTTTTGTTAAAGTTACTATTCTGTTTAAATTAAAAAAAACAGGGATATGTTAGAGATATGTTTGAAAAAAGTGTGAATATGGTACGGTCTGTAAGCAAAGTCAGTTACTTTCCTGTTGCCAAGTATGGTATTTTGTTAGGTTTGATGTTATACATTATATTCTTGCATCAGGTTATGTTATGTTAGCTTTATTGATGTGAAAACTTTGTAATTTACAGTTTTACTGTTTTAGTTTATGTAAAAATGTAAATTTTTTACGTTATAAACATAAAAAGAATAAAATTTTTAGTAAAAACAAAACGTTTTAAAGAAATAAAGTTAAAATTAAAAGTTTTTAAAAAAAGTTTTAAAGAAATAAAATTAAAATTAAAAGTTTTTCTTTAAAAAAAAAAAGTTTTAAAGAAATAAAGTTAAAAATAAATAAAAGTTTTTAAAACAAAAAGAAAAAAAGATGTGAAAGGCAACGTTCTATATGTTTTGCTAGTAACTTTACTGTTGTTAAGTATTGAAATTTGTTAATGTTAGCTGTTTATTCGTGTTTAAGGTATGTTGGGTTTGATGTTATACATTATATTCTTACATTAGGTTATGTTATGTTAGCTTTATTGATGTGAAAACTTTGTTATGTCAGCATATATTCGAGGGTTAGTAAAAAAGAACATATTTTTATGCTATGTTTATCCAAAATGATACTCGGAAATATGACCTTGAGCAACAGACCAATATATCAATACCCCAATAGATCAGGTTGGGACGGGTAGGTTGGTTGGATTGATTTACTGATTCATGCATTTATTCGTTTTAGGGGTATGTAAAAAACAAAAAATTTTTTACGTTATAAACTTGAAAAGTGTAAAATTTTAAGTAAAAACAAAAAAGTTTTTAAAGAAATAAAAATAAAAATTAAAAGTTTTTTAAAAAACAAAAAGTTTTAAAGAAATAAAATTAAAAATAAACAAAAGTTTTTAATAACAAAAAGATTTAAAGAAAAGAAATTAAAAATAAATAAAAGTTTTTTAAAAACACAAAAGTTTTAACGAAAGAAATTAAAAATAAATAAAAGTTTTTAAAACAAAAAAGAAAAAAAAGATGTGAAAGGCAATGTTTCTATATGTTTTTGCTAGTTACTTCACTGTTGTTAAGTATTTGGACTTTTGTTAATGTTAGCTGTTTTATTTCGTGTTTAAGGTATGTTAGGTTTTCGTGTGTTGTATTATTTCTTGGTTCAGGACTATGATAGACCTTACTAGTCAATAGGCTTTGTTAAGCCAAAAAACTTTGTTACTTAGATTATATTCGTTGATCAGTATGATAAATTAGGTACGATGATGATAAATATTACAGTGTTAATATGAAAATAGTAATGATATGTTAGAGATATGTTTGAAAAACGTATGAATATGTTACTTTTGTATGCAACGCTTAGTTTCTTTACTGTTGTTAAGTAGGAACCTTTGTTAATGTGTGATTTATTCAAGCATAGGGTATGTTCGATTTGGATGTTATACATTATATTGTTAACAGGTTTTATTGATATGCTTAGCTTTATTGATGGAAAATCTTGCCTGTGTTAGCGGTATTTCATTGGTCAGTATGATAATTAACCAAGATTATGATAAATTTTTTGTTAATGTTAATATGTTCGTGCAAAAATAATAATGATATGTTAGAGATATGTTTGAAAAAGTGTGAATAAGTTACGTATTGTATGAAATGTAGTTTACGGTTTACAGTTGTTAAGATTGAACTTTTGTTAGTTGACTGCTTATTCATGTATAAAGATGGTTAGGATTGTGGAGTGTTCATTAATATTCGTAGTTCATAAATGATCCTATGTTTGCTTTAATAATAAATGTGAAAACCTTTGTTACGTTAGCATATATTCATTGATCAGTATTATGATTTTTAGACAAGGTTATGATATTTTTTAGACAAGGTTATGATAAAGTTTTGTTAAAATATTACTATGATAATGTGAAAATATCCATGATATGTTAGAAAAAAGTGTGAGTAGGGTATGTTAGATTTGTCGTTGAACATTATATTCCTAGTTCAGGTGATGCTATGTTTGCTTTATTGATGTGAAAACTTTGTTACGTTAGCTTATATTCTTCGATCAGTATAATAATCAGAAAAGGTTATGATAAAATTTTGTTAAATATTACTATGTTAATGTAAAAATATCCAGGATTGGGGTAGGGAGGGGAGGGATGGGTGGTTTGATTTACTGATTTACAGGTTTAGGGTATGTAAAAACACAAATTTCTTAAGTTATATATATGAAAAGCGTAAAATTTTAGTAAAGCAATACATGACCTCTTATTTAAAACAAATAAATGAAAGTTTTGGTTATGTTATAACAAAAATGACATGAATCAATAATCATAGATGAGAGGGGCGTGCAGGTGGGTACGGAACGGAGGCTGAGGAGACTGGGGGAGCAACGGCGCGGATCCAAGTCCAGTGGGGATGAGGCACGTTGGCGGCGCATCGGCCGATGGGATCTGAGGCTGCCAAGACCTCAAAGACGGCTCAAAAAGCAGGCTTTTGAGGGTGTTTGATTTATATAAAAAACGTAAATTTTTTTGTTATAAACTTAAAAAGAATAAAATATGTTTAATTTTTTTTAATTTTTTTAAAATTTTTTAAATTTTTAATGTTTTTTTTAAATTTTTTTAAATTTTTTTAAAATTTTTTTTTAATTTTTTAAAAAAAAAAACTTTTTTTTTATTTTTTTTTAAAAAATTTTTTTTTTAATTTTTTAATTTTTTTTTTTTTTTTTTTTTTTTTTTTTTTTCTTTTCTGTATCGATGATACATCATAAGAAAGATGTATACCAAGTTTCGTTGTTCTACGCCAATATTTCAGTTTTTGTGGGGCTAGCATCCCCCCGTGGGGTGCTCACTGCAAATTAACACTGGTTTCAGCAATGATACCTTATATGATAGGTGTATACCAAGTTTCAGTTTTCTACGTCAATATTCAATGTTTGACGGGGCTAGCATCCCCCCCTTGGATCCTCACCATAATTTAACACTGTCAGCAGTAATGATACCTTATATGATAGGAGTATACCAAGTTTCATCCTTCTACGACAGTATTCAAGTTTTTGTGGGGCTAGCATCCCCCCATGGGGTGTGTAAGGCTAATTAACCCATATATGATATGAGTACCTTATATGATAGGTGTATACCGA
>JABUQX010095970.1:0-12500 GCA_015478945.1 Trachelipus rathkii | reverse complement strand
ATATCCATAGTAGCAGTATATATATATTAATATATATATATATATATATATATATACATATACCTTATATGAAAACACCTCGTTGGCGCAGGAGGTGAGTCGGCCGCCCTCTCCATACGAGAGGACGCTGTTCAAATCCTCGCTAGCAGTTGGAGTTTTTATTTACCTGAGGGCAAGAATTAAAACTCGACACTGCCGCACACGTTGGTGGCGACTTCGGTTTTGGGATAAACCGCGCCTATAAAGTTCGATTTTCCTCTGCGTCCCCCGTGTTACCCTCTTGCCATTAGGAGATAACTAGCCACGTTAAAAGGTAGTTTTATATATAAATATATATATATATATATATATATATATATATATATATATATATATATAATATACTATATATATATATTTTTTTTTTCATGACCAATCCTTTGTAAAGATTTTTTTTGGTTATTTTAAAAAGTAGGGTATGTTCAATATACATTGCAAAATGTGACAAATACGTAATTTTATAAATGTATTTGTGTATGTGAAACGTATGTTCCTTATTAATGTACAGTATATTAGGATTATTATGTGCTTCTGAATGTCAGAAAAGTTTAAATTATGAACACCAATGCAGTTTTTAGCACAAGAATTGCTCTGATAATATTTGAAGGAAGCGTATCATAAAAAAATATTTTTCTTACCGATTTGTTTCCTGTTAAAAAGAAACTTATTCGATCGATGGCCTTCTTGAATCATTAATTCGAGCTATCTTACCTGAACATTTTTAAAGTTCTAAATCCTATTCCTTAACTCTTCGTTCAAACTTTTTCTACAATATGATTCCGATAAATCGGGTCAAACGACTTCTTGTTTATTACCTAGCACCAGATATACTCTTATCTACATATTTTACAATTGGTGTAAATACCCATGAAGATACGTCTTTTCTTACCTTTGTGAGATGCTAGATCAACCGGGTAGTAAGAAGTTTTTTCGTTGAAAACCCATATTATGCTAACTATTATTATATTATATAATTATTATTATTATTATATATTATTATTTATTATTATTATTAATATATTATTATATTATCTATTTATTATTATATTTAATATTATTATATCTACATATTTATGCGGTTTTATAGCATTTATTATATATTATTATTATTTGAATTTATGTGATTATTATTATTATTACTCCCAATGTTATGATGCATCTATTATATTTTATTACTTATTATACCTATTATTATTATGTAATTATTATATTATTATTATTATTATTATTATTATTATTATTTATTAATTATTATTTATTATTATTAGAATAATAATTTTTTATTTACAGTTCATAATATTATTATTTTTTATTTTTATATATAGATGTATATATATTTTTTTTTTTTTTTTTTTTTTAATCTTTTATTCTTTTGATAATATTTATTAATTCTTATTATTCTTAAATATTAAACTATATTATATTATTATTATTATTATTTAATTCAATTTATTTAAACTAATAAATATCACTAATAACTCAAATATAATTTATTATAAAACAGTAATCAAATGTCTTAAATACCGGGGAATCACTAATGACACAAAAACAGTTTGCTGATTTCACTTTGTGAAGACTCTCAATTAATTCTGTAGTTTGCTAATTATCTGATAGCCACATCAGGGAAGGGCACTAAGAATCTGCGTACAGGCACACGTCGCCACACAAACAACAGAAAGATATCCCTATTCATATGCTCTCCTCTCCCAAGAACATGAGTACGCTATAGATATTCAAAAACTACAATCCCTTAAATTACCCTTTCTGATTCCCGGATATCTCAACACAAATAATTTTTCACATATTATTTAACATCATTACATTTAATACCTCCTTATTGTATTTCAACTCCAAATAATCGGGAAAGAATAATACTTCTCTGCTTTTACTCGCTGGCACAACTGAAAATTTAGCAGTCAACAATTTTATTCATAAACTTTGGAATTTTTGTCCTGCAGCCGTACTGTTGTGTGCACATCTCTGTATCATTAAGAGAGCTGGTCACATGAACTTTTAAAGTTACTGTAGATGAATGCTAAAGTCAGTGTTCGAGTAAATTAATTATCTGATTCGGATGGAGTGTATCAACATTTTTGACACTCTTATTAAAAGACCAAGATCTGAATTTTTCATTCGTTTTTAAATAGGTGTTTGATGTTTTATGAACTAAGCCTATGAATTTAATATTACATTGAAAAGTTTCATAATAGCAGAAAGCTCCTTTCCTGGAATCTTAGAACCCATTATATTATATGTCGACGATTATAATTATATTTAAATGCTAATTATATGGTCTCAATTTATTATTTATGTTAGTGAAATGCGATGGAAGTTTTTTGTCACTTTTTGTGCAATTGAATTGTTATGGCTCTTTGCACTTCCGCAAATAACAAACGGACCACTTAACTTAAAGTATATATATCTATCTATATATAAATGTTTGTTACGGACTTCCCTTCAAAGTATAAATTAAGGAAAATAATTATGAAGGAGAAATATGATGAATTTAGTTCAACAGTCAAACATTCGATAGTGTAATTGTTAGACCATTCCTGCTGTAAGGATACCGAGGCTAACAATTATGGGGAGATTCTCTCACAGTAAGGAGACAAGTAAAAGAAGTACCATTTAGTAAAAGAAATGGGTTGTTCTATATATATATATATGATATATATTGAGAGTGAGATAATGAATAATAATAAGAATGATGATAATGATGATGAATGAATATAAGTAATATAAAAATAATAATAAATAATAATTAATAATAATAGATAGATAATAATTATGAATAAGTAAATAAGAAAGAAACCAATTTAAACGCAATTTAAATCATATTTCCTAAATCAAAATTTATTATTATTGTTATTATTATTGGGATTGTGTATATGTTAATTATTATAATTATTGAGATTAGTTATGTCCTTCCTTATTGTGTATGATTATTTATTGACTCATTTTTCAAAAATTTCAATAATAATAAATAATTAAATAATTAATAATATAATAATATAATAGATATATAATTGAATTTATATATATATTATATATATATTAGTATTTAATATAATAGGTGGTGTATAATATATATATATAAGTATATATAATAATATATATATTATATGATAGGACTAGTTTTATTATAATATAATTATATAGAGTATTAGGTATATTATATAGATAATAATATATATATTAATATATATTATATTATATATAAAATTTTCAATAATAATAATATATAAAATAGTAATAATAAGAAGTAATTAATATAATGAATAATAATAATAATAATAATAGGATAATAAGTAAGTGAGAGTAATAAAATAAATAATGATATATTAGTAGATTAATAATACATAATAATAAAAGTAATAAGATTATATAGAGATATTTTATTAGTTATATTATTATGATATATATTATATATATTATATATTTTAGAGGTAGTATGGTTTGGTAGGTATAAGAAATAAGGAGTATTAAATGTTATATTGTATATATATATATATTAGGGTGGAACAAACAAGCATATCTCTGTTGCTTGATCTACCGGACCCTAAAGTTGCCAATGTCTAAAAAAGGAGTTTCCTATATATCTAATTTCTATATATCTATACTCTTCTATTGCAAAATTTGAAAACTGGAATTGTTTTGCAAAAAATCGGCAGGTTTTTCCATAAAAAAGAAAACAGTCTCGTTAGAAAGCCTAATTTTCACTTATTTCATAGATGATGTTGTTTTCTTGAAGGTTCATCTCCTACCTTCGTCTGCGTATACTATGTTATTCGAAGCGAGATGATGTTGAAGGCAGAAAGACGAGGTAATTTTAATGTGGCCAATTGAAAAAATCGGTCTTTTCTGCCTTTGAATCTCAGGCTCGGTTGGATGCTTTTCGAAGACGAAGGTGAGAGGTGTGTATCTTCAAGCAACAACTTGCCTGATAGAAATAGACAAGAATCAGGTTGCTAGGACAAATATTCTATTATTATATATTTGAGGCTGTGATTTTGCAAAGATATATATATTATATATATATTCTATATCATATCTATCTATCTATGCTACTGGAGGAGTAAAGACAAAAGGTATCGGTTTTAGATTTGTCGCAACAGTTCTTCGATGGCGAATCACTGGTCAGGAAGTGGGCCATCAAATTTTTAAGTTTACTAGTTTATTATAGAAAGCGCCAAGGGAAAATGAATTACCGATTTATGATATCTCTATATATCTATCATATACTATATATATATATTCTTTGGTAGAAAGCTAGTACCAATCAGGGTACACTTTAAAGGATTATCTATATCTGTATAAAAACTGTATGAGACTGGAGAGAATAATAGGTCTATATATATATGGCTACCAGATTAAGCACACTCATGAACAAAGAATAGAAGCCTTCAAATCAAGCTCTTGAAGATCTATTGATCGGTTGCTCATCAGATTTCACTGCAGAAAACGCACGTAGCGAGTTATATATGTATCAAGCTATGTTGGGTCTCCTAGAGAGAGAAGACTCGCTGGCGTGTATTGTATATATATATATATATGAGAATGAGAACAACATTGGATATATATATATATTATGGCGTAGCAAGCTGAGGATTTGGCAGATATGGCAAAATACAAGAGAAGAAGTTTATTATTTGTCGAGGGAGTTTCGCCGTCCTAATGTTTCGTATTTTGATATATTTAGTACGGAGCGTTGTTACATAGCTTGACATGTAACTAAAAACTGGTGGTAGGTTGTATGACCACGAATTTAATGGTTGGGATAGTAGAGAATGTGAATACGACTCCGTAAGCAGGCAGTATTCCGAAAAACGAGATGACGTTGCTTATTAAAAATATAGATTCAAGGAGATTCCAATTTAGAGAGTGCTGTGGGCACTGTATGTATAATGTCTGTCTCAGTATATTGATATATATATAATATAATTAGAGGGGGTAGCGTTTAAGGTTGTGGGATTTGTGAAGAATGTGCAGTTTATATCTTCAGGCTGAGAAATTAGTATGGAGAAGATTACTAGGGCAAAAGCTGTGTATCTTTTGTTCAGTAGTGTAATAGTGGGGACAGTTGGGAGAAATCGCAAAGTTCTATATTTGTGAACCACTGCAGTGAATAACTTGTCGCTTCAGGAGCCTGTTTGCTAGAACAATTTATGTAGATATATATATATATCTGTATATCTATCTACCGTAGTTAAAGTATTGTAAAGCAGTGTTTAGAAAAGGTACACACTCCATGCCTTCAGCCAGATATTGGAAAAACTTCATACTGAAGGTTTTGTTGGTAGTGGTGGTGTGGTGGGTGGTAGTGGGGGGTGGAGGGTGAGGTGGAATGGGGGTAAGCTAGACAGACAAAATACAAAACTGTATGGAAAGAAATATAGATATAAAATACGTAATTCGAACCAAATTTCATCTCTTGTCAAGCTAGATATATATATATATATATATATCTATATATATATATGAATATCTATATTTTAATTTTTTAGAAATGTCATCCCCAAAAGACATTTTCAAGCACCTTCGTAGCGTATTCATCAATCGCAGATTAATTTAAACACTTCACTATATAGTAATGGGATTGAGTCATTGACGAATTGGTTTGTTTGTTTTTGTTTTTTCATCTTTGTCAAAAGTGTCGCAGCATTTATTAGTTTTACTGAGGTCGTTGATTTATGCTTAATAACTGGTCAGACGCGCTCCCAAATCAACTTTCTCCGGCGTCTTTTGGTGGCCGGTGTGGTGTGGAGTTATCTTTGGGTGATTGGCCCGCCATAGCCAAGACCGACAACTATTAAAATCACTTGTGGACATCTTGGAGCATCTTGTATATATTTTATTTTTTTATATTATATGTTCGGAGCGAAACACTGTCTAATGATAAACCATCCTAATCATCTATCAATATTAACTCGGTATCTCATATCTATTTTCTATCGGATTACTTTGGAAAAAAAATGATAATGATGCCTAATAAAGCGATTCTTTTAAAGGGAACTTTATCGTGGCCCGGTAATGTGTATGAACAAAGGTAAATTCCTTGGATTTAATGATCCACATTGCATATAAAACAACACCCAGTCTAAAACAAGTGGACTATTTATTGGACAAAGAAGAAGTGTCATTTCTAACAGCTTTAAATTTTTTAAGAAGATTGTTCAGAATTTTTAACTACTGATCTTGATGTATGGTGTGAAAATCAACATTATGTAAAAGTTAAAATAGTAAACGGGTTTAAGGTTGTCAATGACAGAGCTGAAATGGGGGTTAAACTAATCCAGGACTTCCATTGCCGTTTGACGAAAGACGAAGAACAACGGCAGTTTCTGTTACAAGTTGTATGTGAATGTAGAAAGATTTTTCCTGACTCTTCAAAACCCACCTTATCTAAGCCATTACTACCTTAATCTGATAATTGTGAAAAATAATCAATATTTATCATTTCTTTCTTTATAATGCTCTCTTTTTTTAACGCAATTCAACTTGGAATAATAAAATGCATTTGAACATTATTTGTTCTTATTTTTATACCTTCTTTGCTCTTCCTTTCTCCTAATTAATTCATTTTCAATTTGGATTTTACTACATTTACTTTTGAAAATATTTTTAACTAAACCCTTTTTAATGTACAAAATGAAAATAAAAAAGCAAAATCTGGAAGGCAAATGTAATTGAGTGCTGAAATGTTTTTTTCCATTTGCATAAAAATTCACTTTTGAAGAATGTCCGGTCTTAGAAAATGCTAGATTTCTTCAAATCTACAAACTTTCACAAAAAAGTAGTGGCAGTAAAACTTCAAGACAACAGCATTTCCAATGAAATGAAATAAGAATCAAGTTTCTATGACGAATAGTTTTTATTTTATGATAGGAAAACTTTTTTTTTTTTTTCAAAAATTTTTTGGAAACTTTTAGGGTGGGTCCTCCGGAAAAATTTCAAACGCTGAATTTTTGTGACCACTCTAATATATATATTATAATATATATATATAATTTAACTAATATATTAATTTATCATATCTAATATAATATATATATATATATATATATATATATATATATACTATATAATATATATATTATTGTTATTATTATTATTATTATTATATTATTATTATTATATTAATTATTAGTTTATTATTATTATATTATATTATTATTATTATTTATGATTATTATTATTATTGTATTATTATTATTCTTATTATTATTATTATTTACTAATAACAGCAACATTCGTATATGAATTAGTATGCGCTTAAGATTAATAAATTGTTCTGTATTTAAATATAACTGTTATATATAATATTATATATATATATATATATATAAATAATATATATAATAAATATATAATATATATATATATATAATATATATAAATATATATATATATATATATATACTATATAATAATATTTTACATATACATATATATAATCATTAATTTTTCTTAAGTTGAGAATTTCTAATTAATGTTAAATATAAGAGTTCTTACAATGTATAAAACTAAAGGTTCTAATAAGATAGTAAATTTCACATCTGAAACCAATTTCATGTCAAATAAATAATATAATCTTCTAATTATAATTTTAAACATAAATGAAATATGTTATAAGAATTTTTTTCTTTGACTGAATAAAGAATTTTTAATTTCATGTTTCTTCTTCTCCTTTTCTTCTCATCTTTTTTAGCTTCTTGTTCTCTTCTCTTCGTACTATTATTGCTATGAAACATCTTATTTTTATTACTTATTACTTATTCTCCTCCTCAAACTCGCATTTTATTATTATTAGTAGTAGTAGGAGAGTCATATTGGACTAAGCCTCTTTTACCCCACCTGAGCAAACTGGACTAAGCCTCTTTTACCCCACCCTAAAAATTTGGGCAAACCGTACTTTTTTTTAGCCCAAATTTTTACCTGCCTGACTTTTTTGACCTTTACCTTCTTGGGCTACTTTTTTGGCCTTGACCTTTTTAGGCCTTACCTTTTCGACCAACCCTTTGGTCTTCCATGGGTCATTTTGGCCCCCGGTATTTTTTTGGCCCCCCTCCTTTTTGGGCCCCCTAAATTTTTTGGCAACCCCAATTTTTGCAACCCTTCGAAGAAGGGTGCCCCCAAAGGTTTGCTCAAGCAACCGTTGTACGTAACCCCACCCTAATTTTTGCGACCAACCTTTGTCTTCCATGGGTCAATTTGCCCACGGTAAATTTTTGGCCTCCCTTTAGGGCTAGCCCTTTTGATGTTCTTGACCTTGTTTGACCATATATTTCCACCAACCCTGGTCTCCATGTCATTTTTGCCCACGGTATTTTTTGTCCTCTTAAGGGCTTAGCCCTATTTTTTGATATTTCGATCACAATCTACACACGTGCGCGTGCGCAGCACACATACACACCCTTGACATATACCATGGGTCAATTTTTTTGACCCACGGTAATTTTGTGTCCTTCCTTTACTGGGCATAGCCTTTTTGATAGTCTTAAATCCGTTCCATCAGCCCCCTCTGCATTTGACCATGATATTCAGCCTGACCTGCCATCCGAATACCCATGGGTCATTTCGCTTGCCCACGGTATTTTGGCACCACCCGTGTTAAGGGGCTTAGCCCGTTTTTGATGTCTTACCTTTTAACCCTGATATTCGCCTTGACCTTGCCATTATACCATGGAATCAATTTTGGCACGTATTTCTGCCCACTCGGCCCACCTTCAACAATATTTCGTTCCTAACTTGTACCAGTATGATCTATCCTAACTGAACACCTACCACACAGTGCTAGCCGACGGGCGCGCACCACACACACACACACACACACCACACACACACACACACACTTACACTTATACAAACATTCACTATACACTTATACACACATTCACTATCACACTTACATTTACCCATAGACACATTACATTTACACTTATCCACACGTACAAACACACTGCCAACCCTTTTGTCGCCATGGGTCAATTTTTGACCACGGAGTAATATTTTTTGTCCTTTCCTTTAGGGACTTAGCCCTTTTTGATGTCTAACCTTGTTTGACACCGTGATATTTCGACCTTAACCTGCCATATACCATGGGTTCAATTTGACCCACGCTAACTTGATGCTTTGATGGTTCCCAATCACCTAAGAAGTGTCTAGGGGTGTTCTATTAGTGTCTATGAGTATTAGCATGAGGTTCCCAGCTGAAGCCGAGGTGTAAGGAACTGAATGTGCCAGTGAGTGCTCAAATGAGTTTTACCAATGAGTGCCAAAGAGTGCAATTGAAGCCAAGTGAGTGACCCACATAGGACCAAGTAGAGTGCCACACTAAGTGCCAACTGAGTGCCACTTTTATCAAGCCTATTTCTAGCCTTCCCTGAGCCCGAATAGCCCCAAATATGTGTCTACCCCTAGTAATAAGGTGATGAGAGAAAATGTGTAAATACAATCTAGCATAAGAATGCTTCCTACTATGAGTTAGTATTTTTATAACACTAATAAGCACTTACACTAGCCATAGGATTTAACAAAAACATATATTTATTACACTGACACTAACACGAAACACTATACTTACACACACACTCGAAGCTCAATTTGTTGGTCATTCATTTTTCGATACTCAATTGATGAAGTCATCTTGATACCAACCTATATCGGTGCTCATCTTTATGACTCATCTTTCGTCTACCGCGTGCTTATGATCTAACTGCCACCAGGCCTGCCAGCAACCCCCTCCCCAGTCATACTAAGGAGGAAGTGGTTGCCAAACACAAAAAAGAACACTCCAGCATGGTACAGAGAAACCCCCACGCGCGAATGAAAATAATTAAGAAGATAACATTATCAACAAAGAGTTTTTATTAAAGTTCAGTGTATGTATTTTCTAACTTAAACATTTTGCCAAGCAGTATAGACATCCTTTTAAATTACTATGAGTCATTCATTTTTATTTCATACTAAACATTTTTTATTAAAAAACATTTCACAAATTTGTAGAAAATAAGTAAACATATACCACTCACGTTAATGAACACGAGGACGTATTATTAACATTAGTTTTACTTAAGTTACAACTTTATTAGAACTCTAATTATATCGTCTTTTGTATATTAAATTCTTTTAAAGTACAATTAAACTAAACATAAATGTATGGTAAGCACAAGAAAAAAGAATAACGATGAGAGTCGTCTTAATCAGATATCTAAAACCATTTATCTTTACATCTAACTTGTTACTGGAAATTTTATTTTATCCACCTATCAGCAAATATAAAACAAATTAACTACCAGCTACGAGCTTAAAATCAGTAACTCAAAAAATAAATTTTAGTATTTCGCAAAACCTCCACATCGCACCAGACGAAGTATGTTATCTTGTTTATTAAAACTTGCATTACGTTAAATATCTCGTGTGCTCGCGATTCGATAGACCACTATACAAGTGTTTGGGTACAATATGCTGTTTTATACATTGCTAAATCATTTTTAAGTAGTTACTGCTTTTATTTTTATCATAACTAATGTGTATATTTCATTTAAAGCTTTAACTCATACCTTAAAGCAGTAAATCTAATAGTACAAAATTCTCTAAAGTAGACTGGTGTGTTATCTTCAACACCAAGGGCGGATTATTTATATATTATTTGTCTTTTTGTTTGAGCGTGCTTCTGTCTTTCACCTCTGTGTGAGCGAATAACACATAATAACTAAATTCTTGTACCTGTCTAGAATAAACCATACAAAACATTTGTGATTTTACGTCGCTTTACCTATCTCTGACGGAGATATAGTGTAAAGAAGAACTGTTTTATTTCCTATGCACTTATCAGCCATATACGAGCTAAGAAGTATCCAGTATATATTACCGAAAATAAATACATAATTTATATTACTATACTTATTATCCTATTAAGTATCGTTTACACATTATAGAGTCAGCCCTATAAAGAGAATATAGACTTTTTTAGTATCGACAAATTAGGGAGCAATAAGCCTTGGATATCTTTATGGCGTCTGCTGCGTAGCACTAAGATTATAACATTAGCAATAGGCTGACATATATTATAATCATCTCTGCTTACTGCTATTATATACTATCAAACATGTTATTATATAATCATATACTTTAAACATCTAAATATTTTATTAATAACATTATGTAGTTTATTATTATTTTTAGTTATATATTAATTAATTTATAATTTAATTTATTTATTATTAATATATTATTTAATTTATTTATATATAATTATTTATTATATATTTATATAATATTTTTATTAATTTATATTTTATTATGTATATATTTTATAATTATATAAATTTATATATATATATATATTAATAATATATATTATATTTGAATTTATTTTACTATCTATTTTCTCTATCTGCTTATTATATACCTTCCAAAACTATAATCTTATCTACCTGACAAAGTACCAATTGGTGTCACATTTAACGAAAATCAGCAAAAGAGTGACACCAACATCACACAAATTAAACAGTAAACAATGTTACACTATGCAAAAGTGAAACTATATCTACATAAAAACATATACACTTATTCTCCTACAGCGATTTTTCACTTATATCTTTAAAATACTTTTATAAACAATCACAATTCACTGGCGAACGAGCTAATGGACCGACTTATCGTTAATTAACGCTATTGATTATCTATCTGTGTTACACCTCAGGAAACCGAGATAGCACACTTACACTCCAATACATGCATAACCGATACGTCTATTTTTTTATACTTAAATACCAAAGCATGTTGTGCTCAAACATCTTAACATAAGTAATGAAAATTATGAGCTTACGAGCTATCTAAAACAACAACAACAGGAGAATATAAAACAGCACAACAAAATTTTGTCAGCATTATTCCTCTTTCTTACATAAACTATAAATACAAGTCTACATACAGCCAGCACAATGCAGTTTTATGAATTACATCGCGCGACCCCCACGCACACTCACTTACAGGTCATAAGTGCGAGACGCTTTTTTACCATTGATAAATATCTTTCAACGATCCCCAAGGAATTAGCAATATTCCTATAACTAAAGTGTATTGATTATAAATCAATCTATATAAAATAAAATAAAAAAATAAAAAAAGTAAGTATAGATACTAAAATAATTGAATTGGACAAACGTGAGAAAAGGATAAACAAATTATAAAAAATATATTCGCACTTTATTACGCGAATTCTTGCATTTGTCGAAGCTAATGAAACATACAAAGCAAATCTTATTATTCATACCTTTTTTTTATCCTGTTTTTATAAAGATACGGAATACTCGAATTGATTGATAAAAATTTGGGTCCGGCTACCAAGCATAGCAAATCCTACAAGTTTTGCCACAAATAATTTTAGCTAACAATGGTAACGCAGTCGGACACTCTAGTATTTTCGACATTATAAAGAGCGAGTATATTGTTTT
>JABUQX010095969.1:55000-59461 GCA_015478945.1 Trachelipus rathkii | reverse complement strand
ACCTCAGTCCCCGTCCCTCTCACTCTTTCTTTATTAGAACGCTTTATTACTGAAAACAATAGTAACTTACCCTTCCCTTTCCCTTTACTAAAACAATTGATCCTTCTAACACTTGAATAATAACTACTTCCACTTTAACAACACTTATTTCAAACAAAAATCTGGCCTGAGCATGGGCTCTCCTCTCTCTCCTATCCTCAGCAATCTCTTCATGGAACTTCTTGAACATTACCATATTTTTCCTAATCCTCTTCTTTCTAACACCACTTGGTACAGATACGTAGATGACATCTTTGCTGCCATTCCTCTAAACACCAACCCTCAACTAATTCTTGATTTCATCAACAACATCAATCAAAATATCAAATTTACTATAGAATACTCTCACAATAACTCTCTTTCTTTTTTAGATGCTCTAATCATTTAACCTAATTCTTCTCGTTTACAATTTGCAGTCTACAGAAAACCTACCTCTAACCCCAATTACATCCACTGGTATTCTTCCCACTCCTTTAGTTGTAAAATGGGTGTTCTCTCTTCTCTCTTCCTTCGTGCTTTACGAATTTGCTCACCCACTCTCCTAGAAACTGAACAACAATTTCTGTTCAACATTTTCCAAAAACTCTCCTATCCTTATCACATTATCTCCAAAGCTCTAAAACTTGCTATCCAAAAATTCTACAATCCCAACACTCCACATACAAGAAACCACAACTCTTACCTAGTCATTCCTCAATTTCCTCTAAAACATCTTAAAAATATTCTCCCCAACAATCTTCATTTTACCACTTCGAACACCTCAACCCTCAATAGAAAACTAAAACCCCACACTCTCTCTTCCAGTGATATTTCTCAATGTGTTTACAAAATTCCCTGCTTACATTGCAACTCCATTTACATAGAAGAAACAAATGTTTTCTCCAGACGTCTATATCAATATAAACAAGACCTAATTAATGACAATCCTAACTCCGCCCTTACATTACATCGCTCCACTCTCAATCACACCATTGACATCGATTCCATGACCCCCATACAACACGTTCAAAATTCACAAAAAAGAAAGCTACTTGAATCTTTTTGTATTAACAATTCTACTAACTTTAATAGACAATCCGGTGAAATACCAATAGATCCCATACAAAACTCAATTATGAACTCCTCCAACTACTTTAAACTGATAAAATCTCGTAATCTGACTGAACACTTATATTATAATTTTATTATTTATTTAATTATTTTTAATAATTTTAAAAAATTTTTATATATAAGCACCTAAAGGTTCTTATGTTAAAGAGCGAACTTTGTGCTCTGCTATATTTATTAACAATTATTTTTGTTATATATCTTTTCAAGATCTTTTAAATTTAATCAAGGCCTAACTTACTTATATATATATATATATATATATATATATATAATATATATTATATATATATATATATATATATATAATATATATATATATTATATGTAGTATTATATATATATATATATACTATATATATATATAGTTATATATATTTTGATATATTGTATATAATAAATAACTATATTTATTATATATATATTATATATATATATATATATATATATATATATATATATATATATATATATATATATATATATATATATATATATATATATATATATATATATATATATATATATCATATATATATATAGTGATAATTAAAGCGATAAGACGCTAAGTTTAGTAGGTATCAAGGTAGGAGGCCTGAATTATTAATAATAAACTGCAAATATATTAAAGTTAGTAATAAATTTTTACATAATAAAATGGTCTTCTAGATGTTAAGAGCGTTAGCTTTCGATCTTTACTGAATTACTAGATCCTCTTTCAGACGCTATGAATTGAAGACTAAATGAAATATTTAAATAAAGATTGTTATGTTAGAAAAGTTAAAATAATTAAAATTAGATTTAGTTAAACTTAGTTTTGATTTTTTTGAAAAAGGTGTGGTGTTCAAAATTTTGTTTAAGGTGGGGTCAAGAGTGTGTTCACCTTGTAGTATGTTAAAGTTGGGAAAGTTTTTAATGCAAAGGGATTCAATGAGTTTGCGTTGTGTGGGGTCAAGTACTTGTAAAATGGGTGTCATGCCATTAATGTTGATGTTGTGATTGAATTGGGTTCTGTGTAGTGTGAGTGCCGAGTTTTGTGAGTCAAAAGTGAGGTCATGTTTGTGTTGGTAATGGCGTCTAGTGAAATCATTAGTTTCGCCAATGTAGCAAGAGGTACAGTTAAAGCAAGGGATTTTGTATACACATTGGGAAATGTTATTGAAGGTGTGAGTTGGAGGTTTGAAAATACGTTTTAGAGAAGATGTGTTGGAGGTGGTTAGTCTTAGAGATGTAGGTAAGGATTTAATGATTTTGATATGAGGGGTATGAGGGATGGGTAAATAAGAAAAAGTGTTAATGGGGGGAGTGGTAGGGGGGTTATAAAATTTCTTTTTTGCTTGTTTGAGGGAGTGAGATATTATGTTTTTAGGGTATGAGAGTTTGGTGAAAGTGTTGAAAATATAGTTGAATTCAGTTTGTAGGAAAGGAAGGAGATGCAAATTCGGTAGGGCTCTATCAAAAAAGGGAAGTTAAAACACCTGATTTTGTGTTGGTGGAGTGGGAAGAAAACCAATGAATGTATGAAGGGTTAAAAGTTGGTTTACGATAAACACTGTAAAGCAAAGTGGGACTGTTATCCCAGGTAAGTAGGGTGTCAAGGAAAGGTAAGGTTTTGTTGTTGGAGAGTTCCATTGTAAATTTAATGTTTGGATGGATTAACATCTAGAAGACCATTTTATTATGTAAAAATTTATTACTAAAGTTTGGAGAGCGAAAATATCATTAGCATAAACGAAGCCATGTTTGTGTTAGAGAGAAGAGCGGTGTTGAGTATGAAGAATGGTTTATGAGTTCCATGAATAGGTTTGCTGAGGATAGGAGAAAGGGGAGTGCCCATGCTTAGTCCTGAGTTTTGTTTGTAATGTAGGTTATTGAAATGGAAGAAGTTATGTTCAAGAGAGAGTAATATTAATTGTTTAAGTAAAGGGAAAGGGTAATCAAGAGTGTAGGTGTTTTCGTTAAAATACCTTTCTAATAAGGAGATGGTGAATGGGACAGGTACGGAGGTGAATAGAGAGGTAACATCAAAACTGAGGATGTTATTATTGTGAGGTGTTATGTGTTGTGTTTTTTGAATAAAATCATCAGTGTTTTTTAGATGAGAGGGAGAGATATGTCCAAGTAAAGGCTTAAGCTGTTTGGATAACCAAGAAGATAATTTGTAAGCTACGGAGTTTGTGTTAGAAATGATAGGTCGTACAGGGTTATTTTGTTTATGGATTTTTGGGATGCCATAAAATTGTGAGAGACGAGGGAGGCTAGGTTTTAAGTCAGACAGAAGGTTGGGAAAATCTTTAGTGATGTGTTTAAGTTTTTGGTTGAACATGTTGTGGGAGTTTTTAAGTGGATTTTTGTTAAGAAGAGTGTATGTAGTGTTATCGTTAAGCAAGAAATTGCATTTGGAGATGTAGTCAATTCTGTTCATAATTACTAAGTTTTGACCTTTATCTGAACGGGTAACTATAATATCTTGATTATTTTTCAGCGAGATAAATTATTCTTGGAATATTTTTTAAGGGTAGTATTACGATGCGTTGAGGTGATAATTCCATCAATTAATAATCCTTTGATAAAATCATGATTGTAAGTAGAATTAGAGGTCCGGTTTTTCCATAGCTCAAAGTCCGTGCAAAATTGAAGTAGAGGGTCCAGTTTCTGTAGTGAAAAAGAGAGTCCATAGCCCAGTAGAATTTCTTCATCTTTGGTAAGGATGTAATTAGATAAATTAATGAGTGTATCTACTGTAGATAAAATCATTAATTTATCTAATTACATCCTTACCAAAGATGAAGAAATTCTACTGGGCTATGGACTCTCTTTTTCACTACAGAAACTGGACCCTCTACTTCAATTTTGCACGGACTTTGAGCTATGGAAAAACCGGACCTCTAACTCTACTTACAATAACGATTTTATAGAAGGTTTATTAATTTTGTCAAATATAATTATATAATAATACTAATTGATCAAAAAGAATAATAATAATAATTAATAATAATAATCAATAATAATAATAATAATAATAATAATAATAATAATAATATAATATAATATAATAATAATAAATAATAACAGAATAATTAAAATATAATAATAATAATCAATAATAATAAAACTAATAATTAATAATATATTAGAAATATGAGATACTGTCAAATACTGTCAAATAATAAATAATAATAATAATAATAATAATAATAATAATAATAATAATAATAATAATAATAATAATAATAATAATAATAATAATAATAATAATAATAATAATAATAATAATAATAAATAATAAATAATAATAATAATAATAATATAATA
>JABUQX010095969.1:42500-45000 GCA_015478945.1 Trachelipus rathkii | reverse complement strand
TAAAAATTTCTCTCTCTCTCTCTGCTCTCTCCTCTCTCTCTCTCTCTCTCTATATATATATATAATATATATATATATATTATTTATATATATATAATATATATATATATATATATATATATATATATATATATATATATATATAAGGGCTGTAGACAGGAGGGCAGGGGTTCAACCTCCCGAAATTATTTTAGCGATCAAAATTTTTTATTCCTTAATCTCAATCAATAATAATAATAATAATAAAATAATAATAATAATAATAATAATAATAATAAATAATAATAATATAATAATCAATATAATAATAATAAATAATATATAATAATAATAATAATAATAATATAATATAATAAATATAATAAATAATAAATAATAACAATAACAATAAGACAATACAATAACAATAACAATAATAATAATAATAAATACTAATAATAATAATTAGATCAATGAAAATGAAAAGTATTTATTAATGGAAACGAGGAGACATGTTTGTGGTCCTTAACGATTTCTTAGGTCAAGTGTTTGTTTCCTCATACATCGTATAAATATTTAGCACCAGGGCTTAAATGAAAGATTCAAGTTTGCAGAGATAGCAAACTTGGCTACCTCAATACAGGACTTAATGATGGATGTTAAATTTTAAAAGATAAGTGAGGGAGCTGTAATCGTTGATGGGATGAGCAGGTCCATTCCTTCTTCAAGATAAATTTTTCTTCCTCATTCATTCCTTCTAAAACTAATCTTTCTTTTCATTCAATCAATCCATGGTTCGATCGTGCTTATTATCTGGCCATTCAGGCTAGAGACAGTGCTATCGAGTGTGGAAAAATTCTCCTTCTCCTATCACAACTCCGCTATTTTCATTTAGCTAGAAATCGTTGCAGGGATACTCTTCGACGAGTAAAGCTGGCTTTCATCAAAGGAAAGTGCGCTAACCTCCTTGGTTCTCCTACTGACAAATCTTTCATCTCTAGCACTTCTGTAAATCTGGGCCTCTTCTCCTCTTATTTGATCTGATCATCATTGTGTTGCTAATTCTCCAACTGAAAGGGCTAATCTCTTCGGCCCCTAGCTCAACTAAATTCTCTATGTCTCAATACTAAGCACTTTCCTCCCTCCCGTGTTGGAAGCTCTCCAATGTCCAACACTATTCCGATAAAAAGGAAAGCCGCTTCTGATCTTCAATATCGCCTGTAGCTCTCACTGTATTCTAATCTAAGATCTTTGAAAACCCTTCTCACTCACTTCTTAGTCATCTGGAAAATCACTCGGTCGCAGTACGCTCTCGTGCACGAAGTCTATACATTCTATCAACCGATTTATGGTTTTTCGCTCTAAGGAACACACGGGGAGACTTGGGTAGTGGCGCTTACATATCCAAAGCATTTGAACGAGTATGGCACCGCGTCACTGCTCTCCAAGCTCCCCTTTTTTGGGTTTCCTCCTTCTTGCTTACTTATATTTAGCTTTCTTTCAAATCGCTCAATATCGGCTGTTTGTTGATGGGCGAGATTTATTCATTCCATCAACTGTGGTACTACTCAAGGTTCTTTCTAATCTCCTACACATTTCCTACTCTTCATTAATGATCCTCTGAACTCAGCTGCTAACACTATCCACTCTAGTATTCCGACGAATAAAAACCTCATTCTTTAACTCATTCATTCTACTCCCACTTTTACTTCTGAAATTGCTTCTCGTCCTAATCTTTCCGATTTTATCCTCGCTGATGGATCGTCTCAACCTGGTGAAATTCAATTCTTTAAAACCACCACTATTACAATCTCCTCCTAAACTTCCTATCTCTTTTCGACGGTTTCTGTCGTCTCTCCCCTGGTTGACAATGTAAACATTCTTGGTTATAATATTAAAAAAATAATGTCTTAGGAAATCTTGTATCACAATGGTTGCTAGGGCGGCCTCAAAGAACTTGGAAATCTGTTTAGATTGATTAAATTACTATTTCCTTTTTCACAATTACACCAACTATACAAGTGGTCTCATCTGCACATTAATCGTCTACTGGCTCTCATATTTGGGGGGGGGCTCTGGTTCTCACCCGGCTTTTGGACAGGGTCCGAGTCAACGGCAAAAAGGCTTTACAACTGTTCTGCACTTTCGCAGTTACTTTGACCTTATCTCTGCAAGGCGATGTGGTCGCTTTTATCTCTATCTATAGGTACCGCAAGCAGCGGCAAGTGCTGCGAGGAACTTAATCACTCGCGTAAACCCCACTTTACGACGCTTCGTAGCCAATAGGGCTTGTATTTCGCACGAGTGTTCGTTGCTTGACATTGTAACTCCAGGCTAGTTTGCTGTGGTGCTTTCTTCTTTCCCACCACCTCTGTTTTGTGGAAATTCTCTTCCATCTTCTTTATTTCCTACTGAATTAATCTCCCGCACTTTAAAGCCTGCGTCTGTGCTCATATGCGTAATTTGCGCTAGAGGTGAATACTTTTGATAGTACATACACCCACTCTTGAATAGGGGCTCT
>JABUQX010095969.1:30000-32500 GCA_015478945.1 Trachelipus rathkii | reverse complement strand
TTTGTTAGTAGTGCAAGAGAAGTATGTGGATGTGATAAAGTAGGAAGTAAGAATCTCAACAGTGTATGGTGGAACGAAGAGGTGATGCAAGCTGTTAAAAGTAAAAAAGAGGCGTGGTTGAATGTGCTAAAAGAACATGATGATGATGTATGGCTCAAAAGAAAGATGTTTAGAATTATATGAGGAGGAAAAAAGGAAGATTTAAAGATGCAAACGTAGGAGGAAAAAAAGAGATAAATGAACATTTTGGAAGGAAATATAGATATATAGATAGATAGATAGATAGATAGATATAGATAGATATAGATGAATAGATATATAGATAGATAGATAGATAGATAGATAGATAGATAGATAGATAGATAGATAGATAGATAGATAGATAGATAGATAGATAGATAGATAGATAGATAGATAGTCTTTAGTATTTAATTCTTTACTTCGTAAACATAAGTACCATTTATAGAGTAAAATAATAACGAATGATAGATAGATAGATAGATGAATAGATAGATAGATAGAATTATTAGATAGATAGATAGATAGATAGATAGATAGATAGATAGTCTTTAGTATTTAATTCTTTACTTCGTAAACATAATACATTTATAAGTAAAATAATAAATAGATAGATAGATAGATAGATAGATAGATAGATAGATAGATAGATAGATAGATAGATAGATAGATAGATAGATAGATGGATAGATAGATAGATAGATAGATAGATAGGAAAAATTAATAAAACCTTAAACTCTTCTAAAGAGAATTTTTTCCATTTTTCCCTACGCTAAAAGTTCCCTGATAAAGATAATAAATTATTCTTAAAGTCTTCCTTCTACTTATTAATATTTAACAGGACACTGAACGTACAGACGACACACTCAGCACACACACAGACACACACACATACATACACAAAAATTCCACACAAACCTACACAGACTCGCCTGTACAAACTGTTACGTAAATAATATCCATTAATTTCGACTTCAAAACATATATTTTATCTGGAAATTATTAGATTACATATTTTGTTTGGCATTATATCAATACACAATTATTTTTACAGTTTACAGACGACACAACCTACAACACACACACACACACAAACAAACATACAAACAAATATATTATATATATATATATATATATATATATATATATATATATATATATATATATTATATTATTATTATTATATATTATATATATATATATATAAATAATAGCTTTATTACTTTTAAAGTTAATTTTAGATTATTATTATTAAAAGTTTTTTTATTATTATTATTATTATTATATATATATATATTATATTATTATATATTATTATTATATATATATATATATATATATATATTATATATATATTACATATATATTACACATATATTATTATATATATATTATTATTATTACTATTATTATTATTATATTATTATTGTTATTATTAATACATATATATATATATTATATATTATTATTATATATATATATTATACATATATATATTATATATTTTAAACATATTATATATATATATTATATATATATATATATATATTATTATATTATTATTATTATATTATTTATTATTATTATTATTATTATATTATATTATATATATATGTTATACTTTCATAACTAATAGGAGTCCTCACAATCAATGGTGGTGCTCAAAGGTAAATCGGGAATATAACATATATATAATATTACATATATTATATATATATATATATATATATATATATATTATTATTATTATAAATATATTATATATATATATATATATATATATATATATATATATATATATTACATATACATATATATATATTATATATATATATATTATACATATATATATATAATAAAAACATTTATTACCTAATTATAATGTAATTTATTTCTTGCGCTGACCAACTTCATTACTTATTTATACACAAGACTCGTAATGTCATAATTTCAGAAGAGGAAACAATAATAATAATAATAATAATAATAATAATAATAATAATAATAATAAAAATAATAATACTTAATAATAATAATAATAATAATAATAATAATAATAATAATAATAATAATAATAATAATAATAATAATAATAATAATATAAAAATTGAGAATAATAATAATAATAATAATAATAATAATAATAATAATAATAATAATAAAAATAATAATAATAATAATAATAATAATAATAATAATAAAAATTGGGCATTATTTATAATAATAATAATAATAATAATAATAACATAAAAATTGGGCATTATTTTTATTATCTTTATTTTATTTTACTAAAAGAAAATTGTATTTATTAAAAGAAAATGAAAATTGAGAGGTGTACATTTTAAAATATATATATATAATATATATATATATACATATATATTATTATTATATATATATATATATATATATATATATATATATATATATATATATATATATATATATATATATATATATATATATATATATATATATATAT
>JABUQX010095969.1:0-20000 GCA_015478945.1 Trachelipus rathkii | reverse complement strand
GATATAGTATATATATATATAACAACCCTAAAGTATTTTCACCCTGCTGGATTCGAACCTGGATCCCAGCAGATTACATGCAGGGTTGAACCCTAGACGCTGATGAACAAAAGGAAAACCCGCCCCTTTCCTCTGAAAGCAATCTAAGGCTTCCCAGAAGAAGTGAGGCATGTCTAGATCTAACCTCCGGCAAGCCTCCCCGTTCACACTCGGGCCTGGGCAAACAGGATAGCCGCGCAGAGGTGAAAATTAACTCAGAATCCGGGCCATGATGTTACAGAAAATAAATTGCAATAAACGCAATTAATTTTGTATTGATAAAAGCACCCCTAACAGTATTTCACCCTGCTGGGATGAACCTGGACCCTGAATTATGTTGCTTTATTGCAATCTATTTCCTGCACATCTATCCCCCGGTTCCTGAGTATTTTCACCCGCCGGTATCCTGTTGCCCAGCCCGAGTGTGAACTTGAGGCCTGCCGGAGTTTAACGATGATGTCCCAGACATACCTCACTCCTTCTAACCTAGATTGCTCAAGGAAAAGGGCGGGTTTCCTTTTGTCGATCGTGTCTGTGTCAAAACCTGCACGTACATCTGCTAGGGTCCAGGTTCGAGTCCCAGCGGGGTGAAATACTTTAAGGGTGTTTTATCAATACAAAATTATATTGCGTTTATTGCAATTTATTTTCTATATATATATACCTAATATATATATATATATATATATAATATATGATATATTATTTATATATAATTTATAATTAGATAATATATATATACATTATATATACATATATATATATTCTTAAAGCATCAGTTATCTGATAGGCCCGGGAGAGCACAACTATTGGTTTTTCGTATCTCAACTACACCACCCACAATTCTGTGGGAGGCGGTGATGATATTGAAAATGAAAAAAATTAGTAGTAATAATAATAAATATATCTTATATATCTTATATATATAATTATATATATATATATATATACTATATATATATATATTATATACTTAATATAATAATATATATATATATATATATATAATATATATATATAATATATATAAATATATAATATATATTACATATATATATAATTATTATATATAATATAGAAGCTATATATATATATATATTCATATATAAATAATATAATATATATATAATATATATATAACTATATATATATATATATACATATATAATATATAATACATATATAGTATATATATAAATAATATATATATATAATATATATAATAATATATAAATATTAATATATATATATTTTAATATATAATATATATATATTATATATATATATATATACATACATATAATATATATATATATATATTATATATATATATATATATTTATATATACTATATTATATAAATATACATATTTCATTAAGTATATATATATAATATATATAGAATAGTATATATATAGTATATATATATATATATAAATAATATAATATATATATATATATGAATATATATATATTATATACTTATAATATATATCGGTATATATATAACGGTAATATAATATATACGTATAATAATATATATATTATTAATGTATAAATATATATATATATATAATATTACTATATATATATATTATATATTATATATAAATCAATATATATATATATATATATATAAAATATATAATAATAAATACGTATATATAATATAAATATATATAATTCTTATATATATATGTACTATTATATATTATAATATATATATATTATATATAATATTATTATATATATAAGCTTTCTCAGATGGTAATTCATTGTGCGGGAGATGCAAGATCCCGAATCTGTATTCCCATCAGGAGTCAAAAACTTTCCTCACTTCTACCTCTGCATTCATGGGTAAGTCTAATTTTATTATATATATTTATTATTATTTTATTATTTATTATTATTATTATTATTATTATTATTATTATTATTATTATATATTATTATTATGTTATCTAATTAGATTAGTATATTATTTTTATTGCAAATGGACGGTCACATAAAAAAATAAATTTTATAAATATTTCTAAAAGGTTGCACATAATTGAACTCACAAACACATCATATACACACACACACAAACACACACCCACACACCAATTAATATATTATATTAATTTTTTATTATTATACTTTAATAATTTATAAATTTTTATACTCATTATAATATATATATAATTATATAATATATATATATATATATATATAATATAGATATATATTATATATATATATATATATATTTATATAAATTATATAAATTAATATATAATATATCAAAATATTTATACACTGTATAATATGTGTGTATAATAAACATATATGTAAAATATATATTATAATATATATATATATATATATGATACTAATATATATAATACTCACTCAACTCACATCCCCCAGTAGGGATCGATTACCGCCCTGTGAAGATGGACCCACGAGAAGCGTCCTTGGGTAACTTGGTACCTAGCGGCAAACCTGGCGCCAATGTCTCGAACCTGGGCCCCTCGTTTGCTAGGCAAGTGTTCTACCACTGAGCAAGGCGCGATATATATATATATATATATATTATATATTATAAATATAATATTAAATATATTATATATATTATATATAGATATATTAATATTAATATAAATATATATATTATTATAGAATTATATATATATAATTATATAATATAATTAATAATATATATATATAATATATATATATATATATATATATATATATATTATAAATATATATATATATATATTATTAAATATAATATAATATAATTATATATTAGTATATATATATATTTCTGACTTTCACTTAACTATAACAAATGTTATAATTTCCTATCCATATTACATTCTGTAATGAACATTCATGACTCATTCTGTAGTATCCTACCCATGTATATTTAAAAGTATTTGATTTTAGACTTTTCATGGAGTAGATAATAAAATTATCGTTTGAGTTAGAGCACCACTAATGGCTGATTAGTATAATGATCGTTACCAATCCATAATACGATTCAAAATAGATCATGTATTACTTCAAATGATTATATTAAAATAATTTGTAAATTTAATAGATTTATCGTTTAGATATATACTGTAACAAATATATATTGTAGTTTATGGATCATGCTCTAAGACCTGCTCTACTAAACTGGTTTGTAAAATATCATTACATAGAAAAACGGAATTGAATTATTTGTTTCCATCCATATATAACATTGATTCTGTATATACATAGAAAATATTATATCAATTATTCTATCATTATAATATAAATAACAGAAAGAATAGAATTTCGTAGCAAATAAAAACATAAATTGATTGAAAATTTTTTCCGAGTTATTTGCCCGAATAAAATCTGTCAAAATATACAAGCTATTCTAACACTTCCAAATGTGATATATAATGGACATTTCCGTTATATGTAAATATAATTTAATAATATAAAATTAATTCAAACGCCATTCTATAAACCTCTAAAAACAATGATTAGGATTTTGTATATTCTAACTTATATCAGTAATTACAATTACGTTATTTAGATGATGTATGTTTATTAGGTAAGATAATATATGCTATATTATTATTTTTATAATTATGATATTGATATATATTTATTATAATTTATTGATTTATTATAAATAAGATCATATACTAGATATATATATATATATATGATAATGTAAGAAGGACTGAAGTAGTATATATTATACTGATTGTATCAAGTAAAAAACATATGATGCATTCAGAATTAGATTATTATAAAATTAGGATTTTATAAATATAATAATCAGGCGATTAATACGAACAGGATTAATTATATAGAACTCAATGAGGCAGTATATATCATAATCATATGTTTGAAATATGATCGTATATGTAGTAATGGATTTCTGAAAGAGAATCAAAAGTAAATGATATATATGTACCTCTATATCGTAAGAGAGCTCTATATTGAGAATTTGCAAGAAAAGAAGGATACTCTAAATTTCAGACTATCGTTCTATTGTTTTACGATGAAACAATGGTTGCTAAACAGTGTCATTCGTATCCAATGTGGAAGTTTAGGACGATTTATGTTGATGTTACCTTAGCCTAATTATAATTTGATCCATACTGCAAGATGCAACCTCTGGTGAATTATCGAGAAATATATTTATCTTTATATGAAAAAACGTTTTACTGTAAATCGTAGGCGAGATACCATTAATAGTGCTTTAGTCACACCCACACTTGGATGATACTATATGAGACTTATTCATATATAGACTGAAGATGAGTGTTTCCACGCCATTTATTTACAATCCACTAGAAATTAAAAATAATTATATTAATTATTATACAGTATATTGTTCGCGAACAGCAGCGCTAAGATGAGTGAATACAATAAGAGTTTTCGACTCTCGTTATTCACCCGCGTTCTCATGTCGTGTGATAAATTAACTTTATTTATATTCATTGATAGAGGGCATAATTAAAAATAGAAGATAGCGAATCGTCACGGTGGATAATATATCGAACTAGTTTGATTAGAACCTCTAAAACCTAACAATATCAAATCGCAGCGCGCATCATCGTTAGTGTTTATAAAATCAGAAAGGGTAGCTGAGTAAAATATTCAGAGACTAGACGAGAAGATCGTAATAATATAGCCGTGCCGCCTGAGAGGAATGTCTGTCTTATTGTCATTTACGAGACAAGTATTGAGAGCATCCATATATCATTTATTATGTGTATATATTAACATAACCACTCGCTTGAAAACCTCCGCTGATCGAACTACGAAGGATACAGGTTATCCGAGTTATTATAAATATAATAAGGTCATGTGTTGGATGTATATTTTTTCCCAAAGTTGATGCACGATATAATATAGTTATTTGTCAGTAAATATTAGAATACTAGAGGTAAATATAGTACTTATGATTCAATTAAATCTTTTGGTGAATCAACATTATAGGACTAAAGTCTTTTAGTATAGCCTACAGATGTTTCTCCATTCTACTCATATGTTGAATGGTAATGCCTCTACCTCACATTATTAAATATATATATTGAAACTACGTTGAGTGTAAATAAATAAGTATAAATCTAAATACAATAATCTGTTCATAATGACAATCTTAAGAGATACGTTTTAGTTATAGAAAAGGAAGTTGAACAGATATAGAAGTAATAATGAACTTGTATGAAGTTTGGAGTTATGTTATGAATAATAACAAAGATCGTCAAATGATTTAAGAAAACTAGAGTATAAATAAAGTATTAAATGATGTTATTGTTCAATATTGGTAAGGATGGATATGGTTAATGACGGTTCGTTAACGAATTAGTATTAAATTTAGTGTGAGTGATTCTGGGCAACGACGTTACTGAAGACCGAAGTAGAATATATAAGAAATTATAGGATGAGATAGTATCAGTATAAAGGGTAAATCTCGAGAGGAAAAGTAATTATGAGTATTAGGACAGATAGTGAGTAAGAAAATGTGCATATAGGATGATAAAATGCGTGAGGTATATTGTATTAGATATGAGAAGTTTATGCAGTGGACCTGCGCAAAGGGATAACCTTACATTACGATATAAAGACACACAGTAGAGGGTATCTACCGTGCACTGAGTCTTATATGAAGCTCCTAAGAGTGGAATTTTTTATAGCGATACGATCGCTACTAATCATAATAGGGTTATATATAATATATGAAGTCACTTCTCCCTACCATTACTCTATGACTAGTCAATGTTTGTCGCTTAAGTTTATTACTTTCGTATGATTATGTAGCTGCCAACCCTACTATCTCCAATCTATCTAGGAAATATACTAAAAAAGTAAAGTAAAAAAAAAGTTATATACTACTCTTCAAAAATAACGCACCACTATCCTATGACGTTAACAAGTTACAGAAATGACCAGAAGGCTTATATATAATCAACTTTATTATGCAAATATAACAATAGCTATTATGGAATGACCTAATCCATCATACGGTAAGGTAACCAGTTACTCCGATAAATAGCCTGAAGAGATGAGACAAGACCCACTAAAAACTTCGCATGAGTGGGCACAAGTGAAGAATCCCCAAAACTCCTACGGAAATGTAAGACCATGTGAGACAGTGTCCGTATGTGACTGATTAGACTTCGCTACAAAGAATCGAGCGTATATAATCTCTCTGACATATTTAGGTGAAGAGAATGCAGGTGTGGGAATCTGGACTAGATGACTTCGGAAATATACGTTCGGTATGCCAACCTCCTTTGTGCACAAGAGGAGAACAGCTCTATCTCCTCTATGAAAGCTATGCTTCATCGAATAACGTGTGCAAATGCATCCCTCAACGTAACTAGCAAATGAGTTCCAAGATACACGCGTAAAGACGATCCGACGCGTTGTCACGCGAATTAGACGCCCTGTGTGTTATGTCTCACCAGCACCTTTCCCCGTCTTCGACAAGGCATCTGTCGCACTCACTCCGCTCTTCATTTTATTCTTTTACCCTTCTACCCTGATACACCCTATATCTCCTTCCTGTCCTCTTTCATTACTTTGTGTTTAGGTATATCTTTCTGCACCATATCGTCTCTCATTCTGTCTCGTCCTATTCTATCCCACTCTATTGTCTCTTCCTCCTTCACCTTACACGTTCTCGATTAGCGTGATTAACCCCTTCTGCACCTGCGATCTTCTTCCTTTATCTCCTACTTCTCCTGATCTGTCTCCTTCTTGTGCTTCTCTTGCCCTGTCTTTGCTACATCATCGCTCCTCTACTCCTTTTTAGATCTCTGTCTTTGAGCTCGTCCCTCCTCTCGATATACCTCCTCTTCTTCCTCGTTCAACCTCTTGATTCCTCCTGTCACCTCACGTACCATCTCTCCTGTGTAAATATGCACGACAACGGGTCAAGATATCTGCATGTGTACCGTGCGGCAGTATGGGGAACCCCATCTAGGACGGCAACTCTGCATCTACCCGAGCTACTATTACATCATGACCTTATGTCCCCCCTCCCCCACTACCATTAATGCCCAGCACTTCCACTTTGCTCCCACAACCACATGTTGCGTTTACATCGAGTCATAATTTATAACTTCATGACACTCGCGCTGATAAATTTCATTAGGTCCTCAAGTCTCTGAACGCTGATCGTATGTAAGAGACTGACTCTGCGATTATCAACCGCCATTAAGTAAGCTATTTCATTATCCTTTCTTATTATTCCTATTTAGAATTTTTTTCATTATTTCACTCCTATTAGTCCCAAGTTGTTCCCTAGTATTGATAAATCCTTATTTCATCTCCAGAGTTCGATTATCCTCAACTCTGGAATTATATTATTTGTCGATATTGTATCCATATAATGAACTCTAAGTCTTCCTAGTTGGCCGTATAAATTATGTTCATCTAGATATCGTTGGACGTATATTATGATTATATATCATATATCTATAACAGTTAACCAAAGTTTACCTATATTGTATTGGTAATAGTTATAGTCCTATTAGCTGTGATGTAATATTATATATTGTACTGTATTCATTCATATACGACTACAATCTAAATATAATCGTCATTATAAAATAATCGTAGTTTCAACGCTAGTCGTGGCCGTGCCGTAACCTGCCCTGCCCACCATGCTGTTAAACTTTTTTCCCCTGGGTCGTCGGTGCCAATCCACCGACCAGGCCAATGTTGTGTGCCTACACAAACGTATCGAATAATACTCGAAAGTTCACTAAGTTATACCACGTAATTATATATATCCTATTCGGTCACGGTAGTTATGTATATAATCTATTAACAGGCACTCTAATCACGTGTATAGTAATTATATTTCATATTAATCATGCGACAAGATCTTCATTATCTTAATACTTTATTTATAAATATTAGCGATTATAGAATTATCAATTCATTATAACTCATATTTGACACCTTGAACTAGTATATCTTATATAGAACCATGCATCTGTATATCCTTCCCGCTATACTTACTTATTATATTCACTATTTACTTTAATCTCCATTATCTGCTTAGTTTTACCACGGTCATGTTTGTTTAACTTTATCAATGCTTATTCTATTATTATATCTTTATATTATTTTTATATTACGCTCATGGAGCGGCAGCTACTATTATTATCTCTAATCGTGCTCTTAATCCATTATTTAATTTTTATATCCAGTCTGCTATTTGCTTTTATTTAGCTGTTTTGATCTCACTTTGATTCATTATCCTTTTTTATTGCCATAATCACATAATCTCTTACATAACAGCTATCTTTCTACAACTATCTTTATTGTTTTTATTATTATCCTCTCTTATCGTATTTAATTTTCCACGTTTTCATTACCTTTTTCTTTCTTCATGTGAGCGTGTCTGCTGGTTTAAATTTAATGAAAACAGGAGTTCAAACCATGTCGATTATCTGAACTTCTTCCGGAATCTAGCATCATTATGTAAAGTAAGAAAGAAAGATAGATTCTATATATATATATATATTATATAATATATAATTAATATATAGTATATACATTAATATATAATATATATAATATATTATATAATATATAATAAATATTAATATATAATAAATATAATTAGTATATTAAATATTAATAAATATGACGGAGTGAGCTATAAAATAATATAGTATTATAACTAGCTCCTAATAGTATATTCAAATTTGTATTAATATATGGTAAATTGAGCGGAATGAAAGAATATGAAAGAATTAGAAATGGATATCGCAAGGGATGTGTTAGAATGATGTAAAATAGAAGAGAGTGACATGAGGCTGTATACCATATACTCATTATTAGTGAAACCAGTAAATGATTGTATGATATGGCGAATCATGAGAGAGAGTCACCTCGCACCTACTTCGAGAAGTTATATTAACCATACAATCCATTATAGCATAAAATATATATATATATAAATATATATATAATATATATATATAGTATATAATATATATATTATATATATATATATATAATATATATGTATATTATTAGACTAAGATCTAACTATGTCGTGAGAAGTTATGTTATAGAGGTGAGCAGCTATGACAGTAAGTTATACTGAGTAATTAAAATATTATTAATGAATATATGGTATGGATGATAAATGATAGGATACAGATATGCAGTTAAATATAGTAGGGGAAAAGTTTATAGAATGTCAGGAGGTGAGCTAGGTGCAATTTATAATATATAACTAATTATTTGTAGAATATATATAGTAAAGTGTATTAAGTCGATGAGTATACTGCTAGAGTCATTAATGAGTATAGTAGTAATGTAGTATATATGCCATTTAGTTTAATTATTATATAATATAGTTAAGAATAAACTCTAATGGGTCTGAATTATAGAATATAATACCTTACCTTTACCTGTGTACTCCTTACCTTCTATCGTCTCTCAGAAACTAACAAGTGTTCAGCTCTATACATCGATGCTTAGGAGGCCTGGTTGCATTTACGTAGTATTATATGAGGATTGGTATTGATTAATTGAGTAAGATCTATTTTGTAGTATTGATATAGATATTTATGAGGATGTTACCGCTATGGCGTGATGATGACATATGAATAGAAATGAAGCGTGGAATGTAATAATTGAAGTAATAAAATCGCGGTTTCGATTGCTGAGTGGTGGTGGTTAAGATGGATCATTTAATAGTATTGCCTGAGTAGTCGGATTTCTTAAAAAAATTTTAATCTGTTATTGTGTCTGTGTAAATTTTATAAACTTTGAAAATAATGTGTGTGATTTATTTGTGCTTACAGTGATATTAATTGCTTGGCTGCGGACCTTCGTGCTACTACTATATACCTCTAGTATATATAGAATCCGTAAGAATAAAAGTAATTAAGATTTGATAGTTACATGAGTAATAAGTAATTAATACTGGTAGGATAGAGATAAAATTGTATAATAGTTTAGGCAAAGAGTAGCTGAAGAAGAAAAGGTGTACAGTAATTAGGGTAACGAGACGAATAATGCGTATATAGTATTAGTCGATGAATAATATATATGATTATTAGGTTTATATTGCATACATATAAGGAATGTAATAACAATACCTTACATAAGTGCAAGATGACTCGATTGAATGACCTAATTTCTTTTTGAATGGATGTTTAAATCACTCCATTCCTAGCTTCCAAATTCATATAGTAGTTCCGTGAATGAGCTATCTTGAGGAATATCATAGTATATAGTGGAATTATTTACTTGTAACTATGACTAATTACCAAGGAAAAGTAATTAATATAGTATATTAAGTGAGCTATATGACATATAATCTTTGAATGTAATTAGAGAAACTATTAAGTTAGACCAAAAGATGATCCATGTGTCCTACAACTAAATTCGATAATATTAATTATTGTTATAAATATTCTGAACTATTTTGCTGCTCTTCAGATTAATTAAAATTTGAATTTCTCTTTTCAATTATTGTTAATAACGCTTCAGTTGAGAGAGTGTCAATGGAAGATGGAGTTAAAGAGAGGAAAGCAGAGAGAGACGAGAGAGAGAGAGAGAGCAGAGAGAAGAGAGAGAGAGTAAAGAGAGATGAGGAGAGAGAGAGAGAGAAGGAAGGAGAAAAAATAAGAAAGACAGGAGTCCGAGTCGTGGAGTCGTGCAATATTTGCACGCCGGAAGAGTGCGGAGAGTAGCGGATACGAGGAATGAGAGAAGATTTCGAGGAGAATTCAGGGCAGAGATGCGAACAGAAAGAGAGCATCTGTCTGGCCTAAGTTGAGAGTAGATAGATAATAGATCAATAGATAGATAGATAGAGAGAGAGAGAGAGAGAGAGAGAGAAGAGGTCTGGAGAGAAAGAGGAGAGAAGATGAGAGAGAGAGAGAGAGAGAGAGAGAGAGAGAAGTAGTTTGGTAGTGTAATTCCTTCAAGAAGCGTATTAAAATTATTATAAGTAATTGTAAAAGTAATTATAAAAGAATTATAAAAATTAATAAAAATAATTGTGTAAAAAAAATATATGAAGAAAAATAATGAAATAAAAACTCAAAATTATAATAACAAAAAAAAAAAAACAAAAAAAAAAAATTATTAATTTTTGAAAATTAATGAAAAATTAAATTTAAAAGGTAATAAAATAGAATCAATATATAAATAAACAGATAAAATAACATAAATATACTATAAATATTAAAATATTAATTTCTTTTAAATTAATTGTAATAAATTTATAATAAATAAATAAAATTAATAAATTTGAAATGTTTCTAAATTTTAATCAATGTCATTAATTTTAAATAAAAAATTGCTTTTAATATCGGAATAAAAAATATTTTAAATTTGATAGGTTTAATATTTATTTTAAAATATAACATTTTTATTGTGTAAATTTCCGTTTATATTATTATTATATTATTATTATTATTATTATATTATTATATTATTATTATTCACTTATTATTATTATATTTTTGATTAATATGTGGATTATTATAGTTCGGAATGTATTATACTGATTAACTTATTTATTATTATATATTATTATAATATTTTATTATGAAATTATATTATTTAACAATTCACATATTAGTTGCTTGATTATTATTATTATTAGTCGAGATCTTCATTTTAGAATTTCCCCTCGCTTCGAATTCATGAACAGATGTAAATATTATTGAGGATATATATATATATGTATCTAATTTTATTATATTAATTTATTATATTATTATCTATTATTATTATTATTATTATTCATTATTATTATTATTATTATTATTATTATTATTATTGGTGGATTTAAGCTCTTGTTAACCAATTTTAGACGTTGTAATATAGTAAATAAACTCATATAGTTATATGTTCACGTCATATGTAGGCAGTTAAATTAATTGATTTATTTAAGTTGCTGACCGGTGAATCGGCATATAGAGTCAGTTATGCATTTTATGAATCACAAATCTTTAATTTTCATCTGATTTTGATGAACCAATAGAAGGATCTCCCTCAGCCATTTCCAATTTCTACTAATAAATTTAATATTTATTATATATTTATTGGTTATTTAAAAAGAAAGTTATAATTATCATATTCCGATTTCGGATTTCGCATATTTTTCCGGTGTTGGTATGCTAAATGATTCTACAAACATGATTATTTTTTATGAATTAATTAATATATTTTTGCATGAATTAAGAGAAAAGCATCACAGGTCTTAAGTATATAAATTTGTGATAAAAAAATAATAATTTTGTTAGAGTGATTTTTGAATATTTTCAATGAGTGAGAATAAGTTTGAAATATGAGGCGCTATTATTTTTTATAAGTTTATAAAAAAATAATATTCTATGATAAATTGTGATCTAATAAGGGTTATAAATTTTAAGATATTGCAAACACGAGTGTTTAATTTATTTGACTTGTTATTAGTTTGGGTAGGTTTATTATATTTGGTAGATTATAAGCGTTAAGGTGTGTCGTGTTGAGAGGAAGGATTGCTAACTGATAATTTTTTAGCGTTTTTGCGCTAAGATAATTAAGAATTTTTCCTCTCCCTTTCATGGCGTCTGTAATCCGTATCTGAATAAAAATTCCATTTTTAATGCGTTAACATAAAGATAACTTTTCAAAATTGACTATTCGATAAATACTAGTAGAGAACTCCACAAAATTTTTTTTTAATTCTACAAGTAAATTCCTATCAATTTTAATCGACAATATTCTTAACGTTCATATTTAATACGATATATTATGAATATAAATATTTTTTATTGTAAATAATTATAATGTATAGTAAAAACATAATGATATGGAGTATACATGTATAAAAATAAATATACTATTAAAAATTTATGATTTTAATAAATAGGTTAACTTAGAGTTTAGTACCTATTATACTGTATGGTTTTATGAATTATAGTATTTAGTATAAATATAGTGACGATCCCTTACGCACAAAGATTACTAAGTGTAAATTCCTCTGGACTTCACCACTTAGCCGAATATGAATAGAGATAAAGAATTAAGTTAGTTATGGATTAAGATTTATCAAATAATAAATCTTTTAGATTAAGAATTGTATTAATATAACGTATCTCTGAGTTGATAATTAGACTTTTCCATGAATTTATTATTATTATTTATTATATATTTCATTATGTATTATTAGACTTAGTCATGAAAGGTCAATATACGAGTCGCTTAAAGGAGAGGCATAGACATGATAAGGTCGAAAAGCTTTGCTACCTATTTGATTTTGAGATTAATGTTTGAGGAGATAAATATCTAAGAACTTAGATTTTCGTACTTATGGCAAACGCGATAGTCTGCACGTATACTCTTTTCAAATTAAGCTTATTATGTTGAGCTTCAGTTCATATTCGATTTTACGTATGGGTCGGTTCCTAAGTGTCCTATTGTGTGATTTATAGCTTGATTGAAACTGTATTTTTGATTGTCGATTATAGATATACTATATATATATCATATATAATTATATACTGATATACAGTGATTAAATTATATACAGTTATAATAATAAATATTATATATTATAGTATATGTATTATTACACTAATAATATATACTATTGAAGTATATATAAATTATATGTATCGAGGTTATAGCAAAATTAAGCAAATCTTACTTATATGTATGCATGATATAATAGGAATGATATGAACAGTTATAGTTTATTTAGACTTATATATATATATGATATAGTTATTATTAATATTCTTTTATATACTTATTTAATTATAATTATTGATATGTATGTATCTTTATTAAATCAATTGTTTAGATATCATCAATGTAAAGTGAGAAACATACATAAATGATGTATAAGCTTCAAAAGTTGACTTTGCTTGCACATATATGAGGTATAAGTTTTAAAAGTTAAAAATAGAAATAAAAAAATTTTAAAATACTAAAATTTATATATATAAAATAAAATATTAGAAGTATGATATAAAAAATTCATAACTAATAAACATATAAATGATTAATATTGAATATATAAAATAATTATTTTTTTATAATATTTTGTAAAAAAAATTATTATACTAGTTGCATAATTCCTTGTAAGATCCTTTGCGCTATTTCACTGCTATATACCCTAATTTTTAGGAGAGGGAACTTCTCATAAGTAAATATCTTCAACCATAGGATCCGGAGATGGATCCAACCCGTGCCCCTTGTTGAAAAAATAAATTGTGGTTGGTATAGAGAAAGATTGAAGTGATTATGAAAGAAGAAAAGATTAACTTGACAGAGACTAGTAATAAAAGAATTAATAATAATAAATGTGTACTAAATAAAAATAACAATAGGAATGAAGTATGCAAATTAGTCAAATTAGAATTGATATATATCCATAGATGTTAATACTAGTAAACACACATATTTAGTTGAGCGTAGGTCATCTGTTGCATACCCTAACCGTTCTCTGGCTTAGATTCGCAAGGCTATATTTTTAATCTTTGCAATTTTTACTTGAGATGAGTATTACATGGTCTTATAGTGAGAGTCAAAATGTATGGCGCTGCCAGGCTAAAGAGCCAAACACTATTTATTGGAGTTTGAGCATGAAGAAAATACAACATCGCCTAATGTACAACATGTGTATTACTTGGTCTTCAGATTAAACTCTTTGATTTCACCCCAGTGGTATTTATGTAGATGACTAATGTTTATTTTATTTTTTCTATTATATTTTGACTTCTTTTTTTTATTTTTTTATTTTTTAATTTTTGTGATAACTATTGATTTTATGTTTTTTTTAATTTTTTGGGAAAGAATGATTTCAATTTATTTAAAATATTACTTTATTATTTATATATATTTTGAGCTGATGATTTGTTTTTTTAGAATTTCTTGCAAATTTTTAATTTTTTTATTTTTAATCAATGAAGATCGTGTATTATATTTATAATTATTTTGAATTTCTGAGTAAAATTATAATTTTAATTTTAATTTTATAGTTCTAATTTTATAATTTTAAATATTTAGATTTTAATTTTCAAATTATCGAATTATTTATTTAATATTTAATTGTTTATTAGAGCATCATTGAGTAAAGTTAATCTATTATCTTATATCTAGTAAGATTTTATTATTATTATTATATTATTATGTCAGTTATATATTATTATAAGATATAACGAAATCAATAAAATAATAATAAAAAGGTGAATAAGATAACCATAATAATTAAGATGAACAGTATTCATTGTTAAATAGTGTATTGAGAGTGAAGAAACAATTATAATAATAAATAATTTTATACATAATAATATGATAATAATAAAAGCATGAAAATAAATTTATATATAGATATATATGATAATATATAATATAATATAATAATACTATTTATATCCTATATATATATAATATATAAATATTAATATAAGTATTTTGATTACGTGTTTATTTGTATTCGGACTATATTATAGCGTCTATATGTAAATAAATATACTAATATATAGTAGATGAGTATATTGATTTGACGATAAGATATTGTATTATATTATATTACATTAATAATAATATATATATTAAAAGTAGATATATATTCTAAATTGTATAGTATAATAATTAAAAGGAGTAAACATCGGCAAATATTTATTCAAATTTTTTTAGGCCCTAAATTATATTAACTTTATTATATTTAATTTAATTACAATCTAAATTATTAAATTTTTGAAAAATATATTAATCAAGAAAAACTTAATCAACCAACTTTTTTAGAATCTTGGACATTTCATATGTAGTACAGAAAAAAAACCCTTCGGACAGTCCTTAATAGTTATTACAGTATATTATGTATAGATAAATTAAAGAATATGTTTATCTATTAATATTATAATAATATATAATTTAAACAGTATATAGTAGTATTGATTTATCAACAAATTAATAAAAGTAGTATTATCCTCATAATTATATATATATTGTTATCATTATAATTAATATGCTTATATAGGTGATAATATACATATAATTTTATTATTATTATTAATTATGTGAGTATATTTTATATTATTATTTTATTTTATTTTATGTATTATATTAGTATTATATTTATATATTATTGATATTATATATTATTATTATTATTTAGATTATATTATTATGTATAATAATTAATTATTAAAGACGTCAATATCCAGCATTTATTTTAGCATAAAACTTTGCATGTTTTTCCGAGCCTCCTGAAAGGATATCTTTCTACTGAAAATTTTTCTTTAATATTATTCTATAATTTAAAATAAACTACAATTTTTTTATGTAACGAACTTTCGTCCGTATACGTGTTCTTACATTTTCAAGGAATAATTTTCATATTTTCAAAATTATTATAACAATTAATAATTTTTAAATTATTTTTATTTAGTTATTTTTATTTTTAATACACCGATATATATATTATCTTAGTTGCTTAGTATCTAAAAATAAAGCTTGTTCCTGAAAATAAAATAGAAAGGCAAACTTAATGATCAGAACCAGTCAATAGTTTTATTATATTCTAAAATAATTTTAAAGAAAATTCTTCAGTAGAGAGAAATATTTTCAGGAGGCTCAATAAAGAAGCAAAGTCTTATTATTATTATTATTATTATTATTATTATTTATTATTAATTATTATTATTATTATTATTATATTTATATTACATCGAATTATATTATTATGAAAGAGTATTACAATTGTGTTAGTTGAGTAACAGTCATTACTTGTTTCAGATATTATTATAATTATTATATTAAATATTATTAGATATATTTATGATATTATCAATTATCTTATATATTTATCATAGATTAAATTATCCATTGATTATTAGTATTATTTATTATTATTTATTTATTATTATTGAGTTATTACATCTGAATTTCATATATTCATTTCATATTGCATGTCTGATAGCATTAAAGAAATATATAATTACAAGATATGTTTTATTTCTCCTTAGTTATTGGGTATATTAAGGCTGTAAATAAAAAAAAGATTTTGTTTAAAGCTATTTATGTCGATATCTGTCATTTAGATGTTCATTTTTGACATCCACATCTAAGCATTATATTTTGTATTCATTAAAGATGTATACAATATAATCTGACACAATAATCATAAAAACTTAATTAATGACTATAAATATGAATAAAAATAGGAAAATAATAAAATAGAAGAATAAAGAGAATAACAAATACCAAGAATAATATAATATAGTAATAGATGAATAAATAATAGTTCATAGAGTATAAATTAATAATATATAATAATAATATGAATAATAATAATAATAATAATAACTAGAGAATATTCAATAAAATAATATAATAATAATAACTAATAATACATAAATAATAATAATAATAATAATAATAATAATAATGAATGTTATACAGTCCAAATATTGACAGCTGCTACTCAGTAACTAAAGCTGACAAGAAGGTTACGAATTTATAGCTTGAGTATGAGCAGTACACCATTTAATATAGTACACAAACAAATCTACTAAACACAAGTCATTACTAAGTTAAATAACTATAGAACTAAGTAAGCATAGAAACAGCCAACAATCAATATAATCATTTAGATAACATCGACGGTCAACAAGTTCTCTGCACAACTACCATGGTATCCATCGAGGTGATGACGGACTCTTCAATATACCTCTCTCTTCGTGCATTGAGACGATGATTTCACAGTATTTCCAATTATGTTCATTTCTGTCCTTTTCAAGTCGCACAGAATCGTGCTTCCACCCCGTCACTGCTCCGTCAGTGCATCTGCGCCATTTCCTCAGCAAGTATGTTTTGATGGTTTTGGGGGAATCAAAAAAACGAAATTTTTTTATCCACCTTCTGTTTAGAGTTTATTGGTATTTTTACGGGTGGAAAATGATAAGGTTAGGGTGTCATGTAATCAATATTCTTTGTTCTGAATGATGTATGCGTATATGGCAAGACCTTGAGCCATGACTATATCGCAATATATCGTAGTCGAGTCATATTATATGGCATATTCCACTTCCCCATTTCTCTCAGAATATACTTCGTAAAGTAGATAGCTTCCATAGATAGCCTCCGTCAAAGCACATATTATTATCAGCATTCTAAACACTCGATTGAGATTAATACAGTCCTTGATTTCTGATACTCCTAAGTGTATGACTGAATATCCGTCATATAACAAAAATATAATACCCGGGTATAAGATCATTCATTCGAATGATACAGTTCCCTCCAAATCCTCATCGTTATATATATAAATATATAATATATATATATATATAAAGATTACACAATATAATATATATATAATATAAATATATAATATAAATATATATATATAACTTATAAGAATTAAATAAATATATAAATCACTGTTATTATAAGTATGCCTCACGCTCCACTACCTACCTACTACGTGAAAACCCTTCCAGTTAATTTATGTTTGGTAGTAGGCACAAGTGTAATCATAATAGTCCCTTTTAGAGTATGTCTGAGACTCTCTATTTGACAGTCTTTCACAGAGTGTATTGTTCATTATGAAATATTGTTTAATACTGGTCATCATGATTAGTGAAACACATATGATATATCTAGCCTAGTATAACAGAAAGATAACATTTAATAGACTATATATATACCTATATAGGGATTATGGAATATGCAGTAAATTCTTCCTTTCTGCTATCAGATAGAGGCAGAATCTGGTATTATTAACAATTTACTATCCATATATCAGAATGAGTGTCACAGCAGGCTTTAACTCAGTCTATCCCGTAGTGATCCATGTAAAGTTTTCACATATCTCCTTTATAGTGACAATATAAATCCATTTTTGGAAGGTTTAAACTCTATACCGAGACAGTTCTCCAATAGGCCCCATATCTTTCATTCGGAACTGGTCTAAGAGTCTTTCTTTTACAGTTATATAAACAAGATTGTATTCTTTGGATGTCCAGATTCAAACCATCCACAATTATACGCCAATGATAATGCGATTATCGTTTACCATTCCACATATTAAACACATGGATGAGCATCCGTGATGTAGATAATCAAAAGAGACTATAAAGAGACTTTATATTTGAAAAGTATTATTTTTACCACATCCGAGCCAGATTGTTCATATACCATAAAGGTGCTTATTTAAGTTATACACACATTATTTATCAGCTAGGATAAATCGAAGTATATTTTATACATGATTGAAGCTTTACTACTTTCTAGATAGGTGTATACTTCCATTTAATTTATCTTAATTCTCCTATAATGATTCTTCTAAATACATACTTGTTTTCAAGGATCTGTTTCAATATATATGGTTTCTCTTATTTCACCATTTAATCTCAAGATTTTCCTTTTCCTCCTCAATGTCTCATCGTCAAAGAACAAGAGATCACTATTACCTTTCAAAAAAGATTAGCTGCTCAAAAATTAAAAGCAGTTAAAGGCTGACACGCTTTGACTCATACAAATAATCTCACCTAGCCATACTAAATATCTCTTCTACAGACAGAGAACTAGGGAGAGTTTATTATATTTTATCCACAAGTAATATCCAACAAATTCTATACCTATACGAGGAAAAGAATGTCCTCTTCGTGAAGGAAGTGCTGTGTTAGTTCACTACCAGCATGTTCGCATTCGCTAATTAGGCCCTCTACTCTAATGTCATTCATGCCTCCACCTCTGGAAAAAAAATTTTTTGGTGGCCAATTAATTTGACCACCCTGTCCACTCATAAGAAGGTCTATTTCGTTCAAAATTTTAAGTAGAATCCATAAAGCCTCGACGCCTTCAGAGTCGATGCGAATGCTACGTATCAGCTCGGAGCTCTATATTATATATTATATATATATATATGTATCAGTTAATTATATATATATAGAGATACTATAAATTATATACTATATATTATATTATATATAATATTA
>JABUQX010095968.1:17500-28057 GCA_015478945.1 Trachelipus rathkii | reverse complement strand
TAATATTAAATCATATATATTTGCTGCTAAGAGTTCACAAAGAGATTGGCGAAATGAATAGTCTTATAAGCCACACATTTCTTTATATTCCAAATTTAGGGAGTTTGAGATATCCGATCCCACTAAAATCGTACCCCAACCTCTGGTGACGTTACCTCGTCGCAGACAAGATTATGACTCCCTACACCCCCAGGAGGGGTGAAACTTCTAAATATATTTCCAGGGCCCAGTACAACAAATCGATAATTGAAAAACAATTAAAAAAAATTAAATTCTAAATAGGTTAGTTAACACATAATTATGATATCTATAATACCCGTACCGCCTCTGTGGGAGAGGACAGACGACGTAAGTGGGGGTTTTAAGTGTACACCTCCTCTTTCGATGAAAAATAAGTAAATAAAGATATTGAAAATGGGCGTCGAACGCATGTAAAGAGAAATTTTGAGGTGTAGGGAGGAGCCGGGCGGATCAAGTCGCTCTGGAAAAAAGCATGTTAGTTTGACATTGCGACGTGTCCTATTTTATGTTTCCAGTACGAAGTACGATTTTAAGGGTTTCAAACCCCTACGGGCTTATTGAAAAGCCCCAGAATATGGACCCATTGGAAAAAAAGGAGAAATCTGTAAGAGAAACTCTTGAAGTGCTTAGCAGAGGAAGTTGGAGAATGAGATGAAGAATTCCTGAGAAATCAGACATTGTAAACCCCACAATAGATGGGGTTTAAACCCAGAATATCTCATCTTATCTTGAAAATGATTTCAAAGGAAATCAGCTAATAATAAACAAATATATGGTTTCTTCCATACAACCAAACCTTTTGTAAAATATATAGACCTTTATCATGATGATATAGCGGCGCTCACCTTGCATAATTATAAGTAAGGGACTGAATTTATTCTTCTATACTCTCTCTCTCTCTCTCTCTCTCTCTCTCTCTCTCTCTCTCTCTCTCTCTCTCTCTCTCTCTCTCTCTCTTCTATCTCTCTCTCTCTCTCTCTCTCTCTTTCTATTTTTTTCATTCTGATCATAACATCAGACCTAACAAATATTTTCATTTCGTTTTCTTTTCTTATACGTTATATATTATATATTAATTTTTTTTAAGTTGAAAATATATTTTTCTATCCAAACTGTAAATTTAATAGTTTTATATTTTTTTCAATGTTTAAATAAATTTTCTTTTAATCTTATAATTTAAAAGATTTATTAAAAATTTGTATTTCATTCAGGGTTGGGGATTTTTTGGATTTTTTGAGAAAAAAATAAACTTTTGATTTTTTTTGGATTTTTTGGATTTTTTGGATTTTTTGAGAATCGTGACGTCACGCGAAATATAATTTGTAAACAAACTTGTTTTTTAAGTTCGATTTAGTATTATTTTTAACCCTAGGCCCTATATCTGAGTTCAAAATCTTAAAATAGGGCTTAAGATCTTATTAAAACACATGAAACACAAAACTAAGAGTGTTATTTGTAAGAATGATAATATATTACATCAGAAATAAAAGAAGCATTTTGAAACATGATTTTTGTTGACATTTTTAAGTTGTAGAAATTTGGACAAACAGAGTGCCTTGCTAGTGATATTATTTTTGTTCTAATTCTATTTCTATTGAAAGGTTAAATCACTTAAATATTCAAAAATAAAAAATATTATATATAAAAAGCAAAAAATCAAAAAAAGCAAAAAATCATGATTATTTGGAACAAAAAATCAAGTGAAAAAAATCAGTTCAAAAAATCAATTGATTTTTTCCGTGCCATCCCTGATTTTATTATAAAATTATTAAAAAGTTTTGTTAAAAAATTAAATTTTTATAAATTTAATTTCTTTTTTTTTTTTTTTTTTTTTTTTTTTTGTGTGTTGTGGTATGTGTGTGTGGTGTTTGGGCGTGGTGTGGTTGTGTGTATGTTTTACCTTAAAAAGCATAAAGCAATTAAGCTTTAAAGCTAAACCACCCATCCCTACTCTGCCACCAAACTGTTATTTTTTGATTTCTTGCTTCATGTCATATTTAGACATTCATTTTTAGGTTACAAACTTGCATGTTCTATAAACATAAGATAAAATAAGTTCTTTGTACATGGAAAGTGAATTAAAGTTTTTTAATTTTTATAACTTGATAATATAAGGTTTAATAAGAAATATATTAACAAACATAAAGTCATGGTTTTGCTTTGTATGTCTAGCACATTAACCTATATTTTGATGAGGGCTTTATAACCTGATACACTATTAATCTTAACAAAACATTGCTCAATAGTAGACTTACGCTTCTAGAAAAATAACATGACCCAACAAGAAATACTTTAGCTTATCACATTTTAAGCACCACCGACTTTCGAAATATTGCGCAGCACCCTGCATTTTTGTTTTGATATGTAACATAACTGTGCTTGCATACCAACACTTAACAAAACTTGGAACTTTTCAAGAACTTCAAAAAAACTTTAAAATTATTTCATTAAAGGCAATCTAAGCGATTTATTACTTTATAAATCATGGAGACTCACTTATCTACCCATAGACATGTCACACCCCTCTTCTCTCTCTCTCTCTCTCTCTCTCTCTCTCTCTCTCTCTCTCTCTCTCTCTCTCTCTCTCTCTCTCTCTCTCTCACACACACACACACACACACACACACATACACACACACATTATATAGATATATATATTATATATATATAATAGTATATATATATTATATATTATATATTATATTTATTATATATATTATATATAGATATATATATATATTATATATATATATATATATATATAGAATATACTTATATTATTATATATAAACATAGAGTGGGCACGATAAACGAAAAATGTTATCGCGATAACCGATAACGAAAACCTTATCATCGATAACCGATACCCGATAACTCGTGATAAAAATATCGCCGATAAGGCGATCCGATAAATCGATAATCCGAAAGTTTTATGTATTTCATTTTTTATTATAAATATAAATGCTTCAAAAAAAAAAACACGACTTTGAGTTTTTAAGAAAATGTTAAAATAAATTTATTCATCTTCCTTTTCACCTTTTTATAGATTTTAAATTAAAATTTTTCAGTTTTCTTTACCGACACGTACCCAGAAATATGGAATGTTGCTACTTGCTTATATAATTAATGTGTCTGGATGTCTTTATTAAATAATTAATTTTTGCCCCTTTGCTTCTCAGTGTTTTTTTTTTATAATAAATCTTTATTTTTCTAATTTATGCTCTTTGATGTTATAGATTCTATAACGTATGTAAAAAGCCAAAGATAAAGTAATAAAGGATTTGAAATGGAATCAAGAATTTAGTTAATTACCAAATTTATCATATAAAAATATAAATCTAGGTTCGGCCTTCTGCAGTATTTGTATGTTCCCTTTCATAAACATGAGCATATAAAAGTTTCTTCTGACAGAGAATTCCTCTTGGCTTTGTAGATATCTTTGCCAAGGGAGAACATTCGCTCCACCGCAGCGCTAGACGGCATTGCAGTATTGTACCTTATAAAGAGATCAATGAGTACCTTCTCATTGTTAAAAGCTAGGTCTGACAGTCTGTCTGGCGATTTCGCCTGCAACCACTTATTTAGAATGAGAGCAGCTTTACTCTTGATTGATCTTTGATGACGTTGACCTTGAGTTAGTTCAGTGTAATCATCAGCATCACAGATGCTTGAGTAATAGTCCTTCTCTTCCATGTCCTCTCCTCGCTGCTGTTGGTACTGTTGGCGTTCTCGAATTCGGTACGCCGCAATAACTCTTCCACCTTCTTCTCAATCAGGGCTGACCTCTGCCTTTTTGGCCATTGTTTCTTCAAAAACCCTCATCCACATCAGGCGAAACTGGCGGTTAGAAGGCAGTGCAGAAGGTACTCCTCATCTTCAAAGGTGCGGGAGAACCCCTTGTCTATGGCGTCAAAGAGGGTATTGACCAGAGGGTCGCAGAACTAGAGGATTGGCATTGGTCTTCAAGTCAATCAGCTTTTTTTTTGGTCACAATGAAGGTGGGGATCAGGCAGCCCAGATAAACTGTTTCTCCCCTTGGATTTGATCCAGTGCAGCGGCGACTGGTGCCATGACCTGATAATTGAAAACGAAATTATTTAACTAGTTTTAAAATGGAAGCATTACTCTGCATTAGCTAAAAAGTAAAAAGAAATAAAGAATTGAAATAACGTCTCGCTAATTAGTTTATTTACCCTATATATATATACTTATATGTAATATATTATATATATATATATATATATATTATTTATATATATATATATATATATAATATATATATATATACGATATATATATATAATATATATATATATATATATATATGTATATATGATTTAGTTAGGTCTTATATTATAAATCATATATTAATAATTATATATATATAATATATATACTATATATATTGAGTTGTGTGTAGTTTATATATATATATATATAATTATCTATATATATTATATAATATATATATAAGATATAATATATATATTAATATAATATAATATTATATATATTAATATATAAACAGCGAGTGATTCAAAACTTTGCCGACAAACTCGGAGGGCTGGCTAGTAGAGCAACGACTTAAGGAAAAACATTTATTGTTAATAAGCTATGTTGTGACACTTCGATTTCAATTAAGGATGAGGTAAGGTAAACAGTGATGTGTTTTGACGCGGTGTACTTCGCTGACCGGAAATTGATGGGAATATTCCTAATGTTATGCATGTGTCGCGAAGTGCGTACACCTGTATACTCCGAGGGTAGATAGAGTAACAATAAGGAAGTATTTTGTATATTAAACAACGTATGTGTTTTTGACGCGAGGTTGTAAGCAAACAATGGTTGCTTGTTATTAAATCATTTTATTTGGGAAAATTACAGGAGGTGTTCAAAGTGTCTGCCCTGTACCTGATTACATTCGTTACATCGCCGTGCCATTGCCTGTTGGACTCTACCGAACATGCCCTCACTGTGTCTGATTTGATCAAAAGCAGTGAATATTCGCTGAATCAGTTCCTCTCAAGTGTTGACTGGGTTAATGTACACAACACTCTTCACATGCCCCCAAAGAAAATATTCTAGGGGCGTGAGGTCGGGCGATCTTGCAGGCCACGCAACAGGTCCCCCTCTCCCTATACATTTGTCAGTGTAGACTGTGTTCAGTTGCGCCCGTACTGGTGGCTGAAGTGCGCCTGGAGCGCCATCATGTTGGAACCACATGTCTCTGCGGGTCGCAAGGGGTATGTCGTCCATGAGCTGCGGAAGCCTTTTCTGGAGTAGTTGCAGGTACGCAGGTCTATCCAAAAGGTGTGGAATCATGACAGGTCCCAGCAGATAATTCCCAAGAATTCCAATCCAGATGTTTACTGTAAATTTCGTCCTTGATGTGAACTTGATTGAACATTGCGTGGGATTGTCCACGTCCCATATGTGGCTGTTTCTGCTGTTGAAGTAGCCATCACGTATGAAGCACGCCTCATCGGTAAACAAGACATGTGCAGGAAAGGCAGGATTATAAATGCTCCGTTGCAGAAACCACCGGGAAAATCGCACACGGGGTGCGAAGTCGTTTGGCCCAAGTCCTTGTACTGTTCTGTAAGGTGGTATTGCATGGAGTTTTGCTCTTGCAGACCCGAACCACAGACGGACTGATTTGAACCCATTGGCTGGGAAATGGGCGCCGTGTGCTATGTCGACGGCGTCGGTTGGCGACTCCCGCTCAAGCACCTCTTCTTTTCAAACGCAGGAGTGTCCTAGTATTACGCAGTCTTCACCAATGCACCGGACGAGGGGTCCCGTTATTCGAAGGCGCTGGATGAAGCGAGCAAACATTGTGTTGTGAAGGTGATTTCTGTGTGGAAACTGTTCCGTACATGAGGTGAGCTCTTCGTCCATTTCCGTTCGCCGCACCCTAACAAATTATCATGTCGGTTAACTCGGGAAGAGTGTAGTGATCCTTTCGTAATCGATGCCTACACTGTGCTGAATCAACGATGAATTGGCAAGAAGGTATTGCCACGTCTGTTTCGAAGGACTGTTAAGCGTACACACATTGTACGCACGCATAAACACCATTAAAATGAGAGATAACCTAATCTTCGTTAACCTACATTGCGAGGCGTTTACAACAACATCATAGTGTTACAGTTCAATCGTCCGTAACTTTTGAAACGAAGTGTCATACAACATTGGTTATTTAACAATAAATGTTCCCTATCGTTTGCTCTATCAGCCCTCAGAGTTTGTTGCAGAGGCTTTGAATCACCCTATATATTATATATATATATATATATATATATATATAATAATATATATTATATATATATATATATATATATATATATATATATATATTATATATATATATATATATATAGATATATATAACAAAAGTATCGCGATACCGTTATTTGATAAAGATTTTATCGGTAGCAGATAAGCCGAAACCGTTATCGCGATTAAATTATCGCCATAGAGTTATCGGATAGTTTGGACAAATTATCGCGATACGATTATCGTAAAGATTTTATCGGATAACAGATAACCCGAAACCGTTATCGCGAAATTATCGCGATAATTTATCGCGATAACGCCCACCTATTATATTATATATATAATATATATATAATATATATATAACTATATATAAATATATATTATATATATATATATTAATATATATACTATATATATATATATATATATATATATATATATATATAATTAAATTAATATATAAATTATTATATAATATTATATACCCACTCCATTCGTAATATACGGCACCTGTTTCAATCAATTTATTCCATGTTTTTCCCCACACACAGTTTTCATTCATGTAAATAACAAATTCTACTTAAAAATCCATATTTCGCCAAATTAGTACAATAAACTTTGATCATGATCCTTCAAAGATGTCTTGTAGACCTAACAAATTATTCCCACCTAACAATACTTAAGCTGACAGATCTATCAATATCTGTCTGAGAAAAAAAACAATTAACAATTTGCCTAACAGTTGTTCGTTAACACAACAATATTCAACCTAAGTTTTTCCACCTAAAGACAACAGTGCTATATTATTAATAATTGTTATTCTACTATCTTCTTACATTGAATTTTTGTAATATTAACCCAATCACTGCTACCTCTAAGATCTTCTCTTTCACCTTACTTCTACTATGGAAGCTAACTTTTATAATTGCATGCATTCTTTATAAATTAATAAAAAATTCTCATAGCAAGTTCTTCTTTCCCAGACGGAAAGCTCCATTTAGGGTCACCCCTTTCCGTGTGTAAGTAGGGCAATTACCTTCCGCAGAGGGCTAACGCCTCCACGATTTGGGCTGAGGCCTCAGATGCCCTCTTACACCCTTCCCACAGAGAGCGTAATGTATGTAACAGTATATAATATATGTTAAGTAGCCTATTTATTATTTATTTTCTATAATTTTTCAATTCCGATGGTGGTTTCCAGCTGAAACCTATTTTTAGGGGATGTAGAGGAGCACAAATCTCGTATGCGACGAGGAGCATCACCAGAGTGGGATGTAAGTTTCAGTGGGGATAGAATGTCTGAAACTCCCTAAATTGGAGGATATAAATGTGTGGCTTATGAGGATTTGCCTTACCCTCCATCTTTTTACTGGAACAGCCTTGATGTTATCAGAATGCATATCTGTGATGGAAGATAGCTTTTGATTTCTAATCTTTCCTCTTAAGATATCTGACCTTCTCTCTGTGGCCCTCTCTCTGACTTCCTTTCCAATCGTTCTTGCAGCTGTTATATATGGCTACTGTTATTCTTTTAAATCTATTAATAGTGATGTTTTTAAGGTTTCTGTTCTTTCTTCAACTATTTTTATGTTTTTTGTTAAATACATTCTCTCTTTGACTTCGTCTCCAATCCACTTCTATGCCGATGACTCCACTCTGCATTTTTCCCTTCTGATACAGCCGAAATCTTTGTTCAAACCTTTGCCTATAATTTCACTTTAGACTATTCCGGAGCAATTCCTTTTTCTCCACCTCCCTCCAACTGTTTTATGCCTCATATTGTTGTTTCTTAAATTATATCTAGGTAAACTGTTACGCCTCAAACTATCATGTTCAGCCCTTCTTTCCATCTGGAAGCGTACTCTCATTCAGCCTATGCCGAAGAAGGGGAATTCCACTGAACCTTCTAACTATCCCCGTATCGCTTTACCCTCTGATCTTCCTAAAGTTTCCGAATCTGTCCTTTACTGAAAGTTTTGATAGCATATTAAATCTTCTAATTTTTTCTTGTATCGTAAGTAAGGCTTCCGTAAGGAATTCCAGCTGATGATCTTCTTCCTCTTCCGTCTGATATTTGGTACTTTGTTCTTGGGTATTTTGGTGAGCACTTTGCTATAGCTCTGAACATGTCAAAAATTTCGATAGAGACTGACATAAATCTTTGATTTATAAACTTCCTTCTTTCGGGAGTCATCAGAATGAGAAAATACTCCTTGCAAAAGGCAATGCAGCTTCCCAATAGCAAGCTTCTCATCACCACCAGATAGCACTAAATACAAAAATAAAGAAATCTTTATTAAATGAAAAAAAAGTCATAAATTTTCTCATATGTAAAAAAATTTAAGGATGAAAATGTCAAACATCGTACTTAAAATGTAATAAATTTGAGAAATATATGAAGAATGAAAGATAAAAAAATGTTTCCTGAATCTATAAATTTTTAAGTCTCGTCCTTTATTTTTAATTTGCGATCAAGTTGCCAGGATATAATAAATATATTATCCCTATAACGGTTGAAAAATGTAACCACAAGCACTATTTTATTCGAAGAATATTAACATACCTGAATTCTCAAACGAAACTTTTTGGAAGAAAAGATGATGAAGTTATCTTAACTTCGGCTCATCTCCGCCTAAGACTGCAGAAGATGCCAAGAAATACATTTACTTTATAAATATATGTACATTAGCTGAAGAGAGAGTATCACGGGTTCTCGTCGCAGGCGGTTTACTTGCTTTGAGCTCGTGATAGTCTGAAGGGAAGTATTTTGCCTGCCTGGAGGGACGGCATATGCCTTCGTTGGTGAGGTTCGCTGTCTTAAAAAAAGAAAGTAGCCGAAAGATTTTACCTAAAAAGACCTTAATTAAAAAGAGATTTCAAGAAATTGCTTTTTCTTTATCTTTCAAAATCTATATAAAAATTGCCTTACCAAGCGTACGATAAACGTTTCAAAAGATTATGAAATATCTTATTTTCATTATGATTTCGCATAATTATTAATAAATTGTTAATAAAAGAATAAAAAAATAATATTTCTATTTCAAAAAATGTTCGCAAAATTTAAAAAAAAATTATACGACAAACAATAAATATATCATTCGGGAAGTAGGAATATGATCCTGTCAGGCGTAAGATGTATTTTGGTAAGTGTGATACTGTGATAACTTTGCACTATATTACCATTAATTTTAAAAATAAATAAAGTAAATACATTTACATTATAAATATATGTACATTAGCTGAAAGATTTTACCTAAAAAGCCCTTAATTAAAGTTTACTAACCAATATTGTTAAGCTAAGCCAAGACCATCAAAAAGCTCAATGCAATGACGTAAAACTATACTATTTTAAGATTCCCCTCTTCGTTTTAATTTGAAAAATAGTCTTAACTCTAAATTGACGTTCTAAAATGGAAATATGATCTTGACAAAACGAAAGCGCCTTAAATTATACACATATTTTAGAGCACGATCTCGTTTTTTTTGTTTCGTTTTTTTATTATTATAATGAAAGTAAATATTTTATTATTATTATTTTTATTATTATTATTATTATTATTATTATTATTATTATTATTATTATTATTATTATTATTATTATTATTATTATTATTATTATTATTATTATTATTATTATTATTATTATTATAAAAGTAAATACAACGTTTTGTTCCAGTGATTTAATTATTATTATTATTATATTATATTATTATTATTATTATTATTATTATAAAAGTAAATACAACGTTTTGTTCCCGTGATCTAAAACTTACTTTTCTCGAATCAGTTGAAACCATTTGAAGAACTTTTCTTCCCATAATAGTTCTCATATAATTATAGATGAGGAACAGTAAAGACCAAAGAACAATTTAAGGTTTAAAACTCATTATTGAGGTTATTGAATCCTTTTGCAGCAGTCTTAGAACTGTGCACTGTTAAAACCTGATTTTTTTTGGCTGGTGTGTTGACTTAAAACTTTGGAAGATTATTATTTTGTGATGAATATTTGATTGGCTTCTATTCATATTTAAGCATTTATACGTTAAACATCTCCCCACCTAATTAAATTTTAATTTAACGTTAAACATACAATGTTTTTATGCACATTGCTCTCAAACAAGGATTCATTAATAGAACTCCTCTTTGATTGTTGAAGTTATCCCAATTTTAATGGCACCACTGCATATGGGCGGGACCGAGTGGGAGTAGTTTATTGCATCGTCACTGTACCCAATTCCTGAGTTTCTTGGGAACTCC
>JABUQX010095968.1:0-2500 GCA_015478945.1 Trachelipus rathkii | reverse complement strand
GATATCCACGGATGTCAAAGTTTTACAATGTTCATTTCCAAGAAATTATTCTTATCATTTTAATTAAACAATTTTATGTAAATCTACAAATAATGTAAGATTAATTGGAAAATGAATTGAATTTCACTTCACTTGAAAAATAATAAGTTTTTATTTTAACCCTGGATACTTTTATCAAGAACGTTTTCACTATATATATATATATATATATTATATAATATATTATATATATATAATAATACTTATATATATTATTATATTATAATATATATATACTTATATTAATAATAATCATATTTATATATAAAAAATATTTTCTAATATATATATATATATATATATATATAATATATATATATATATATATATATATAGATATATATATTACTATTTGATCCGTACTATTAAGTGAAGAGATATACAAGAAACATTATAGATAAGATATATAAAAATATATATACTTATTAATATATTGTATATAGTATATATATAATTATAATATAGTACATTATAATATTATATAATAATAATATAATTATATATACTAATAAATATATTATATATATATATATATAATATATATATTATAATATATATAATATATATATATTAGTATTATATATTATAATTATTATATTATATATATATATAAATATATTAATATATATATATTATTATAGATAATATAATATTATTATATAAATATAATATATATATATATATATTATATATATATATTAATATATATATATTATATCATATAGATTAATATATATATATATATATATAGTATAATTATATAATATAGTATATATATATATATACTATATATATATTATAGTATATACTAAAAATAATATATACTATATTATATATAAAATTATTATATATATATATATATATAGTATATATATAATAATAACTTATACAATATAATATATATATATATTATATATATAGTTATATATATCTATATATTATAATATATAATATATAATATATATATAATATATACTAATATATTACTATATATATATTACTTAATATATATATATATATGCACTTGTTTATGGTTTACGACTCCGTCAGTATTGAATTTTTTTTGTTTTTTTAACTATTTAATAGTCATATGATACTAACAATGAATTAAGTGGTAAGACATGATCAAAAGTTCGAAATATTTTAAATAATTTTTTAAAAATCATATTTATATCAAAAAAAAATTCATAAATGAAATATTTCGAAAAGTACGACACTTACAAAAAAACCAATTACATATTGAATCAGCGTATACAAGTATACAAAAATGTAAAAAAGAAAAAAAAATTAGGCTGGAGCCGACGGGAGTAGTAGAGCAAGGTTCCTCGCAGGGTCTAGGGAAAATTTTGAATAAAATTCCCACGGTAAAAGGGGTCGCACTACCCCCCTTCGATCGACGAAAAAAAGCGAAGCTTTTATTTCGAACAATAAACATAATAAATAAAAAGAAAAAATAATAAATTAATTAATAAATTAATTAATAAATAAATAAATAAATAAATTAATAAATAAATAAATAAATAAATGTTTAATACGAATTTATTTTTATTGCGTGTATAAAGACCACAAGGGTTTGGCCCGCCAGCGCCCACACCGACGCAATTGCACCGCAACGCTACCGCCCACCGCACCGCTCCACCGCACCGCACCGCACCGCACCTACAATTAGCTAACGGATAGAGTTTCCAATGGCTACTCTCTCAAAACTTGACATCCCCATAGCTGGTGTGACGTACCTCGGTCGTAGACGAAGTTAACGTGCCATGCACCAAAGGGGAGGGGGGAGGGTCTCCAGCCCCAAACCTGACAGATATTAGACGTAGAAGGCTGAAACTTGATATACACCCTTCATATAAAGTACCCACATCATATATGGAGTTAAAAAACCGTACACCCCAAAGGGGGGGGGAGGGGTCTCCATCCCCCCCCAGTAAACATTGAAAATGTCGAGAAGGTTGAAATACTTGAGATAGTATAGAGAGGAATGAGTAAGTAGGATACGGATTCCGGTCGGATTCGGCCGGCTCCGTGTTGCTCCGGTTGCGGTGCTGAAGTTAGAAAATATTGTTATATTACAATATTGGTATCAAAATATATGTTTATAAAGGTCATAGATTTCGAATAATGACTGGTTTGAAGACCTGCGAGAAGAGTTTGGCAAAAGGGTCCAGTCTGCAAGCGCAATCCGGCGCGAAACCGGCACGCGCGCGCGCCGCAGGCGCGATCCGGCGCGAACCACCGCGAGAACGACTATTCAAGTTCATTTCTTTTAATAAATTTTATTAATTTTTTTTTTAGCGCTTTACGATGAGCTTTGTTTAGTGTAGAAGTAGTTTAAATAACATTGTAATATGAAATGCCTCATACAAAACTATTTTAATCTTATACAAAACTCTTCTAATCTTTTTTATTATTATTATTCTGTTTTTGAATCTTGTATTTTGAAGATGTTCCAAATTTG
>JABUQX010095967.1:20000-25447 GCA_015478945.1 Trachelipus rathkii | reverse complement strand
ATATATAATATAGTATATATATATATATATATATTATATATTATACAGAGAGATTTGAGAGTAGGAGTCTTATATTATCACTCCCATCTTACTATACTATGGATAACATTGTGGTAGTCTGTTTAAAGGATTATCGATCTATATTGTTTTTAGGAGGGTAAAATCAAGTTGCTAGTTTGAATAAAGTTAATAAAGTTTATTGTACTTTGATGTTTAACATTTTTAGTTGTATGTGTACTTAACTAAAAAAAAGTAGAAATCAGAAAGCTCAGTAGAAACTAGATAATGATAAAAATAAAAGCTTTGCTATTGACCCGGTATATAATACTTATATTATTATAATATATATAATATAATAATAATATATTATATAATATACTAATATATACATGAATTAATATTATATATATAAATATATATATATATATATATATAATATATAATATGCCACTAAAACAAAGGGAACTATCACCGGGAACAGGAAAAAGAGAACAATAGCCTCACCTCTGGGTGAGAACCACCGCCTGCTATGCCGAACTGAGAACGACATACTCAACGCTCTACCACTGAGCTATCCTCTAACCCAAAAAAAGTTAGTTCAGGAACAGCTTTAATGCGAACGGGTCCCATCAAGGGCGTAATAATCAACCAAGGTTTAACACCCTGTCCTTACCCTATATAAATATATATTATATATATATATATATATATATATTATATATATATATAATATAATATAATAATAATATATATAATATATATTATATATCATATATATATATATATAATGAAAAGATGAACAGGTATTAAAACTTTTTTCACACAAAGTAAGCACTGTAGTAATAAAGATTAATATTGTTCAAAGAGTGAGGTTCTCGGGACTCGAAGAAATCGTTCTCCTGCAAACTTCTGTAACTGCGATACAGCTGAAAAATCTCATAGGCCCACCGGGTTTTTGAAAATTGGTTTTTTACTTTAAACTTCACAACGTCTATAAAGTCTAAGGCGCTATCAAGGAATTACAGAAATGGATTGAGTTCACTCCATCGATATTGGCAATTTCATAGGTACGGTATTTATCATGAGGAAAAGTGAAATATTAAAATTACTTTGAAAAACCAGATTCAAAATCACATATTTCCTGCTACAGGAAGGTAAAAGGTCGGGAAAAGATATTTTCCCAAGAAAGAGGCTCTGATGAACATAAAGTGTGTTAGCTTACTCTGGAGATAAAAAACTGATTGAGGTTTAAATTAGCTCAAAATTCTAGCGTTTATATGCTTTTATACACAACATAAAGAAGGTAAAGGAAAACACCGGGAATTGGGTGTTTTTGTCTCTGAGACTGAGATATCTCAAACTTTAAAAAAACTATGATTTATCAGAAAACACGAGAGTTCATTAACTAAAATATCACAAGCACATCGGTAGAAAAGAGATTTGCTGCAGAATAGCAGGTTCAAGAAAAATTCGAGAGCATCGACAAACAGATTGACAGTTAGAAGAAATAAGGAGGCCGAAAGTACAGTAGAAGCGACTAATCCGCAATTGAAGAAACAATTAGATTCTGTGGGTGAGCATAATATCACCATTAAGTTGGACATCAATGACTCAGGTCGTAATCGTATACTCTCTATGGCCTGATGAGAAACGATGCAATTTTATCAAGGTCTTTAGATAAATCGTGTCTAATAAGGTGGAGACACATGTTCTTTCCAGACATTTAACTAGTGCTAGAGAAATACATAGTTAATATTCACAGTATTCCCAGAGTCCAAAATGCTATCTAATTCAGTCAATTTACTCATCTAATCCAGCGTAAAATTGTGGAAAACCTAAAAAATAAAAATAAAATATATGAAAAGAAGAACAGATATTAAAGAGACTTTTTCCAACGTAAAGTAAAGCACATATGGTAAAAGATTACTGTTTATTACAAAGAGTGAAGTTCTCGGACTAAGAGAATCAGTTTCTCTGGACACTATCTGTAGACTGCCGATAGCGCTCTATGAAAATCTCAAGTAGGAGGTGATGTTTTTTCCTTCACAAGCAGTCTATCATGTACAGGCGCAATCATAGGTTGAGTAGAGTGAGGAATATACAGAAAGGATTAGTTCATTCTTACCGACATTGGCATTTCATAGGTATCGGATATTTAGCTATAAAGGATATAAAATGATATTAAAATTATCTCTGGATTAACAGCATGATATCAAAATATTTATTTCCTGCTCAGGAAGAGCAAGGTCGGGAAAGATATTTTCAAAGAAAGTAGGCTTTGATGAATTTTTAATTATGACTTTTGCTTACTTTGATAAAAATCTGGGTTTAATATCATCAAAATGTGCATTTTATTTTGGAAAACAAAAGAAAAAGATAAAGAAAACACAGGAATATTGGGTGTTTTTGAGGTCTCGAATATCGTATATCCATTAAACATTAAGAAAGCCATTGATCTTTCAAAAAACACGTAGAGCACTAAATATCAACATAACCAAATCGGTAGAAAAGAGAATGGTGTAGAAAATGCAGATTTCAAAGGAAAAATCGAGAGCAATTCGACATAACAGAATTTAAGCAGTCGAAGAAAAGGGAGGCCGAAGACAGTAGAACATGCTAATAATCCAAATGTTGAATAAATAGATTGTATTCTTGCGTGTAGGCAAATATATCGTTACATGGACATCATGACTCCGGTCGAATCGAACTCTCTTGGCCTTTGGGAAACGGTGGCAATTTTCGGAGTCTTTTAAAATATCGTGCAAATGCTGGAGACCATGTTCTTTCAGGAAGATTTAAAAAACTAGTGACGTCTATTATGAAACTGCATGCATACCAGTTTCCACAGTTCATTATTTGCCTAATTCAATCATTGCGCAATCTCATTCAAACCGTCAAATTGGATAGACAAACCAAAATAAATAAAAAAGAGTAAATTTATTTAACTGTCTAGCAATGAGACGATCGATGTGATGTAACCAGAAGGAAGCAATTTTCGTTTGTGTGTGTGTTACGTTGATAATTGAAACTCATACATCAAAAGATTATATTTGTGTTTTCGCCTCAAATTAAAAATGATTTTGACAAGGAAAATAAGTCTGAGCCAAATTAATATTATGTAAGAAAAAGTAACTGAAAATTGGTTATTGGAATATGTGAATAATCTAAGAGGAAAAGTGGTATGAAACCGGTGAACACAGCAATGAGTGGTGAGGTCAAAGGTGAATTTCAGAGTAAGCAAAATATAAAGGAAAAAGTACAACAAGCTATTTATACTAACTCTTTATTGCATTAGCTTAAAATTGTGACTGCCCTCATCAGACGAACTCTAAATTTTGTCAAATCTGAAGTGCAATTGAGGAAAAATATACCGAATGTTTGTATCATTATTTTCTATTGTAGTGCTGAGAGGACAAAATGTTTTTGAAGGAAAAATAGATTGGAAACTTTTCCTAAGAGTAGCAAGATAGAAGATTAAAAATGTTTGCGAAACCGCTGGAGCCCAAACGGAATAAAATCGGTTTTATTATTTGAAAGATGATAAACCCGAATGAATACAACTTTCAGAACAAATAAAATGTGGTTGGAGATCAGTCAAAAAAAGCTACCTTAATTCTAAATAATGTTTATAGTGCATCTTTATGGTTTTCCTTTTTTGTTTTAACAGACTATTAAGTTTAACATACAATCTTTCCAAAACGATTGCAGACACGTTATTGATTTAGTGAGTACATATAATGAAGTGAATCTATTAAAACTAAACGAATCATAGAGAAAATGGAACATTAGAATTGTCAGCATAATTTTTGAAAGAAATTGTAAGCGCAATCATGAATAATCTGAGCTGGGTAGAAATTGCTGTACAAGAATTAAACAAATCCCAAAGTTACAGCCACATTCCTAACTTCTGACACCACGGACTTATACTATTTTTTTGGATGATTTAACATCAGCATTAGGAGAGAGATTTAATAAGCCATACCAGAAATATTTTTATCTCCTCTCGCAACCTTTGCCATACCGAACACGGTGTATGTGCCTATGAAGAAGATAAAAGATGTAGAATTTTTTAACTTATTTTTTTAATAATTAGATCTCGAAAGTCAATAGGAGAATTTAGTAAAGCAGAATGAGATTTAATGGATAGTGGACACTCACAACACAGATCGTCCAAAAACAGCAATAGAGCAGTTCTTGTGTCGAAGTAAAGCAATTTATCAGAATTTGACATCTTGTTGCATACTGCATTAATTAGCGCAGTGTTTAAACTGCTTTCAAGTAAAAAGGTTTTACAACATTGACAATAATTGAAAACTACTTAGAATGAATATTATTTGGAGATTGAAAGTTTAACTGGACTTGCCTTCTTGATACCCTACATACTCGAAATATTGAATATATTAATCTGAAGATGTTTATACATGGTATCTTCTGTTCACTCTCATGTCCTGGCGATTAAAGCTACCATCAGGTAAAGATGATTTTAGAAATTTATATTAGATTATTCCGTTTTCCTCATTAAAGAAATTTTTAATATTTGGGTCCTTTTCCAACTTCCATATAATCAGTATATATAATATATATATGATTATTATAATATAATTATATAATAATATAACTTAATATATTTTTATTTCCCTAAGATATGATTATAGCATTGTAAAAGAATTTCCTCTTAGATATGTAAAATATATATAAAATAAATTATAATATATATATATATAATACTATATATATATACTATATTATATATAACATATATATATATATATATATATATATATATATATATTATCTATAAATTATAATCACCACTCATACATATTGATCATATTAAATAAAATATAAATTATATAAATACTAATTATTTATGGTGATACTTATATATTATTAACGCAAACCTTATTTTTTCATTCTCTTAGTTTTAAAGCCCTGGTAAACACCAATAAATATATATTATCATATATAAATAAACTCTGAATTATATAATATAATATCATATATATCTATATAAAATAAATATATATATATATATATGACTAATATATTTAACCTACTATATAATATATATATATATATATATAATATATATAAGTTATAGAATCATAAAAAAAATTAAAAACAAAAATATATATATATACTCTATTATAGTATTTAAACACTATACTATATATACTTTATATATACCAAATATAACTATATATTATAATAAGTAATTTACTTAATCATTCTCTCTACTCAAGTACTTTCTATATATTATACATATATAGACGTCAATATATATTTTGCTATATATATATCTACTTTATAGTATTCTCAAATATATAATATATAATTATATATATTATAATATATAATCAATGAGTCAATTATATAATTTACAGTTGATCACACGGCCTTACGGGAAAAACACTCTATCTCAGGAGGAGGTGCTTGAACTCAGCATA
>JABUQX010095967.1:15000-17500 GCA_015478945.1 Trachelipus rathkii | reverse complement strand
GTATAAAGATTTTACTGCGCGAGCTTTAAAGGAAAATGAATCATTGATAATAACTCACTGCTTTCTGCACAGAGAAGCACTAGTAGGGAAAAATTGTGGTGAGCTGTTCGCTGAAGTTATAAACCAGGTTGCAAAGACGATAAATTACATTAAATCGCGACCTTTGAAGTGTAGACTCTTTGAAAAAATATGTTGTGAAATGGATGCACCATATATCTCATTATTATTACATACATAAGTATGATGTTTATCTCATGGTAGAGTACTAAACCGCGTTCTCACACTCAAAGAGGAACTAAAAGTCTTTTTGAGAAAGAGAAACATTATGCATTTTCAAGGTTGCTGCAAAATGATGATTGGTGTTTGTAGCTGTCATATCTGTCAGATATATTTAGTAAACAATAGAATTAAATACTTCATTGCAGGGACGACAAGAAACAATAATTTCTTCAACCAATAAAATGAAAGGTTTCATAAGAAAGATAGCTTCTTGGAAGTCTGCAATTGAGAAAGTGATTTTTCGAATTTTCCATATCTTTTATAATTTTCGGAACGTAATGGCGAGGAAAAGATAAAAGACCTCAATCTTGATCATTTATCAAAATTGCAAGATGCAATAGATAAGTACTTTCCTTCTCTTTCCGTTAAGAATCTTGAGTGGATTGTTTCCCCATTTTACATGGCAGATATTGATGAAGAACTAGATTTCACAGCTACTGAAAGATACGAATTTAATGATCTCTGCGCTGATTATTTACTGAAAACTAAACTTGAGAAGACTGACTTATCAGTGGCTTCTTTTTGGCTTAGCATACAAAAGGAAGGAGTATCCTAACCTAGCAGAAAAGCCACAAGTTTCCTTTGCCATTTTGACATCAATACTTTTGTGAAAAGCTTTCTCGCAATGGCACAATAAAATTGGAAAACCACGAAAGAGATTTGTTGAATCTTGAGGAAATATGCGTGTTTTGCGTTATAAAACATCATACCTAAACATACAATTTGTGCTCGCAGCATCAAAGCAAATATTTTAACATTAAGATTATTCTTGGTTCAAATTGGCAAACACCAGCCTTGCCGGGATCAGCAGTATGCTTATAAGATATTTTAAATTTAATCTATTATTATTTTATTATTATTAGAATTATGAATTATGAATTATGATTTGATAATGTTTATGATTAACTATTCTAATTAAGATAATGTCTATAATATGATTATTTTAATTAGTATCATTATTATTATTATTATTATTATTATTATTAATAATTATTATTATTATTCTTTTATTATTATTATTATTATTATTATTATTATTATTATTATTATTATTATTATTATTATTATTATTGTTATTATATTTGCATTATTAATTTGACAATGATTATATTATTAATTATTTAAAATTAATATTTAATATTTAAATTTTTAATATTTAATATTAATATTTAATATTTAATATTTTAATATTTAATATTTATATTTAATATTTAATATTTAATATTTAATATTTAAATATTTTAATATTTATATTTAATATTTAATATTTATTTTAATATTTATATTTAATATTTAAATATTTAATATTTAATATTTAATATTTATATTTTAATATTTAATATTTATATTTAATATTTAATATTTAATATTTAATTTTAATATTAAATATTTAATATTTAAATATTTAATATTTAATATTTAATATTTATTATTATTATTTATTATTATTATTTATTATTTATTTATTTTTATATTATTTATTATTTATTATTTATTATTTATTAATTTATTAATTTATTATTTATTATTTATTATTTATTATTTATTATTTATTATTTATTATTTATATTTATTATTTATTATTTATTATTTATTATTTATTATTTATTATTTATTATTTATTATTTATTATTCATTATTTATTATTTATTATTTATTATTTATTATTTTATTATTTATTATTTATTATTTATTATTTATTAATTTATTATTTATTATTTAATATTTAATATTTATTTTTAATATTTAATATTTAATATTTATATTTATTATTTTTATTTAATATTTAATATTTAATATTTTTTTACTATTTAACTATTTAATATTTATTATCGAAAATTTTGTATTTATTATTTATTATTATTATTTATTATTTATTATTTATTATTTATTATTGTATTATTTATTTTGTTATTTTATTATTTATTATTTATTATTCATTATTTATTATTTATTATTTATTATTTATTATTTATTATTTATTATTTATTATTTATTATTTATTATTTATTATTTATTATTTATTATTTATTATTTATTATTTATTATTTATTATTTATTATTATTTATTATTAGTAGTTTTATTTAGGAACTAGTAGTAACAATAGTAGTAATAGTATTAAAAGTGATTTAAGATTAATATTTTTTTGTTATTTATTTATTATTTTATTATTTATTAATTTATTATTTATTATTTATTATTTATTATTTATTATTTATT
>JABUQX010095967.1:7500-10000 GCA_015478945.1 Trachelipus rathkii | reverse complement strand
AGTGAATGGAGCGAGGGAGGAGGAGAGAGAAAGATTTTGGAATGAGTTGAATGAGTGCTGGGAAAGTTTTGGGGTAAACGATAAAATTTGTCTATTGGGAGATTTAAATGCAGGAGTGGGTAGGGAGGGGGTGGGAAGAATAATAGGACCATTTGGGGTAGGGGAGAGGAATGTAAATGGAGAAAGTCTGTTAGAGTTGTGTGTTGAAAGAAGAATGATAGTGGGGAATACGTGGTTCAAAAAAAAGTGAAAATCATAAGTATACATGGAAGAGTGAGATAACGGGGGGGAGGGCGGTACTGGATTATGTGTGTGTAAATGGGAAGGATAGAGATAGATTATTAGATGTAAACGTATTTAGAGGGGCGGGGAGGGGGATATCGGATCACTACTTGGTGGTTGCAAGGTTAAGGGTGGGAGGAGAGGTGACGATTAAGGAAAGGGGAGAAAAGAGGAGAGTGGAGGTGATAAAGGTGGAAAAATTGGAGGAGACAGTGTGTAAGAGGGAGTTTAGGAGAGGTATGGAGGACAGGTGGAGAGACGTGAGAGGGACGGGAATGGGGGAGGTGGAGGAGGAGTGGACGAGATTTAAGGAGGCAGTATGTGAAGAGGCTAAAAGGGTATGTGGAGTAAAAAGGGTGGGTGCAAGCAGAAGGAAAGGGAGCGAATGGTGGAGTGAGGAGGTGAAGGAGGTGGTGAAAAGGAAAAAGGAGGCTTATGTAAAATGGTTGGGAAGTAGGAGAGAGGAAAGCTGGGAGGAATATAGAAGGGTTAGAGTGGAAGCAAAGAGGGCGGTGGAGAGGGCGAAGAGAAGAGCAAAAGATGAGTGGTGTAGAAAGGTGACGGAAAATTTTGAATCAGGAAGTAAGATGTTTTGGAAAGAAGTAAATAAAAAAAAGAAGAAGAAGAGGGGTTGGGGGAGAGGATTAAGGGAGGAGATGGGGAGCGGATAGGAGAGAGGATAGGGTGAGGAAGAGGTGGGGGGAGTATTTTAGTGGACTATTGAATGAGGTGGGGGGGGGAGGGGAGGAAGATTTGCATGAGGTGGGGATGGGGAATGTATTAGGGAGGGAGGGGGAAGATGAAATACAAATGGAGGAAATTATTAGGGCCTTGAGTAAAGGAAAAAAAGGGAAGTCCGCAGGTCTGGATGGTGTGAGAATGGAAATGTTACAGAAGGGTGGTATAGGGGTGGGGGGGGGGCCTGTATAGGTTATATAATATATGTTGGAGGAGTGGTGAGGTACCACAGGATTGGGAGGATGGTTGTTTGGTTCCCCTGTATAAGGGGAAAAGGGATAGGATGGAATGTGGGAATTATAGAGGTATATGTCTTTTAAGTGTGGTAGGGAAAGTGTATGGGTAGAATACTGATTGAGAGAGTGAGAGGGTGTACGGAAGGAAGAATGGGGGAAGAACAAGGAGGATTTAGGGAGGGAAGAGGGTGTGTGGATCAAGTGTTTACACTAAAGATGCTTGTGGAGAAAAGTATTGAGAGGAAAGGGAAAGTGTATGGGTGTTTTTTAGATTTAGAGAAAGCATATGATAGAGTGAAAAGAGGTGAATTGTGGAGGGTGTTGGAGGAAAATGGAGTGGGGGTAAATTAGGTAAAGGTATCAGGGCATTTTACAAGAATAGTAGAATGTGTGTGAGAGTGTTAGGAGGGGAGAGTGAGATGTTTGGGGTGGCGAGAGGACTGACAGGGGGTGTGTAATGTCGCCTTGGCTATTCAATTTGTTTATGGAGAGTGTTTGCAGAGGAATGGTGAGGGAGGAGAGGGGGGTGGAATTGATGAATGGGAATGATAGAAGGGAAGTGAACATGATACTGTTTGCGGATGATACTGTCCTAGTGGCGAAGAGCGCGGAAGGGTTAAGGTACTTGGTGAGGGAGTTTGAGAGAATGTGCGGACAAAAGGGGCTTAAAATAAATCCTGGTAAGAGTAAAGTGTTAGTGTTTGAGGAGGAGGAAAGTGAGGAGGGGGAGGGGTTAGAGGTTCGAGTGGGGGGTGTAGTTCTGGAAGAAGTAAAGATTTTTAGATATTTAGGGATGGATTTGGGTAAGGGGGGGGGATGAAGGAGGAGATAGAACATAGAGTAGGAGAAGGAATGAGAGCGTTGAGTGGTCTGAGAGAAGTATGGAAAGGGGGGGATTTATCACAGAAAGTTAAGATAAGTATGTTTGAAAAAATTTGTGTACCAGCGGTGTTGTATGGGTGTGAAACGTGGGGGTTGAATGCTAGGTCCAGGAAGAAGTTGGAAGTATTTGAGATGAAGGGGTTGAGAGCGGTTTGTGGGATTAGTAGAAGGGAGAGGATTAGGAATAGGGTGGTGAGGGAGAGATGTGAGTGGAGGAATGGGTTGGTGGGAAGAGCGGAGAAGGAATGTTAAGATGTATGGGCATCTTGGTGAGAATGGAGAACAGAGAGTGGTTAGGAGAGTATGGGAGGGGGAGGGGATAGGAAGGGGAAGAAGGGGGAGACCAAGAAGGAGGTGGATGG
>JABUQX010095966.1:10000-14127 GCA_015478945.1 Trachelipus rathkii | reverse complement strand
ATTATATTATTTCATTAGTTATTATTATTATCTATGTATTTATTATTATTATTTATCTATTTATTTTATTATTATTATTATTATATATTATTTTATATTCATTATTATTATTATTATATTATTATTACTTTATTTTAAAAAAATGCTGTTACAAACTCATTAATTTTTATATCATAAAGTTTTTATTCAAATCATACATTGAATGATATCGTCAAAATCAGAGGCCTTGAAAAAATAAAATTTTAATGTTTATATAAATTTTTTATGTATTTTTTCTTTTTATTTTTATTTTATTATATTTTTTATTTATTCATTTGCTTTTTTGAGCAATTACTTTTTATATTTAATTTTAATATTTAAAATTTAATATTAATTTAAATCAGAATTGTTTGTTCTTTTAATTGATTTTAATTATTTTAGCATTTTAAATTCCCTTTTGTAGAGTCAACGTTGATTGCCACTACAATGATGAAAATAATAATAATAATAATAATAATAATAATAATAATAATAATAATAATAATAATAATAATAATAATAATAATAATAATAATAATAATAGCGGTAGTGATGATAATGATGATGATAAAAATGATTAATACTACTATTAGTAATACTACTGCAAATAATAATAATAATAATAATAATAATATAATAATAATAATAATAATAATAAATTAATAATTAATAATTCTAATAATATTAAATATTAATAATAATAGTAATAATTAACAATGCAAGAATTATAAATAGGAATTAATAATTAATAATAATAATAATAATAATAATAATAATAATAATAATAATAATAATAATAATAATGATAATGATAATGATAATGATAATAATAATGACAATGATAATGATAATGATAATAATGATAATAATAATAATAATAATAATAATAATAATAATAATAATAATAATAATAATAATAATAATAATAATAATAATAATAATAATAATAATAATAATAATAATAATGATAATAATTAAATGGTGATGAGCCGATATTAAAATTAAAGTTTATTTTTATCGTTACTTTTAAGTAAATTATTATTATTATTATTATTATTATTATTATTATTATTATTATTATTATTATTATTATTATATTATTATTATTATCTATTATTATTAATTGATTATTATTATTATTATATTATTATTATTATTATTATTATATTATATTATTATTATATTATTATTACTTATTATATTATTCTTATCATGATTATATTATTATGATTATTTATTATGATTATTTATTATTATTATTATTATTATTATTATTATTATTATTATTATTATTATTATTATTATTATTATTATTATTATTATTATTATTATTATTATTATTATTATATTATATTATTATTATTATGATGTTTTCTCAGCAGTTTGAAATCAAATGAATATGAAATAATCATTAAACCTCAAGAAAAAAAGAAATATAAAATGAAAACCAGGGCGCATAATTCTAAAAAAATATTATCACTATTAAATAATATATAAAAAAAACTACAATATAGAGATGAAGATAAAAAGAAAGTACATAGAAGAAAATGAATTAACAATTAAATAATTTAAAGAAGAAACATTCCGATTTGATAGGGAATAAGGATAGAATAATAAATACTATCGCATATAGGAACATTGTCCACGAATAGAAATAGTTCATATTACACTAACAGAAAAACCTCACCTCATATTAAATGGTCGTGTTATATATATATATATATATATATATATACTATATTATATATATATATATATATATATATATATATATATATATATAGATATATATATATATATATATATATCTATATAATATATATATATAATATATATTAAAATATATTATACATTAAACATATCTACAATTTACACATATCTACTACATTCTGCAATTAAACATATCTACATATATATATATATTATATATATATATTTACCCATATATATATATTATAATATATATTATATATATATATATATATATATATATATTATAATTATAATATATATAATATATTATATTATAGTAATAATAGATAGAGAGAGAGGAGAGAGAGAGAGAGAGAGAGGTGAGAGAGGGGAGTAGCGCATTCGAAGCGACGGAAGTATCTCTTCCCATGACATTTTACTGCCCAATGGTTCGACTTTCTCTTTTACGTTCATATACACACTCCTCTTCCAGACAACACCTTACAGACATTACCTCATATCCCTAAGTGTGGGAGAGAAATAATTACCTACGGCGTATGTTCTGCTTGCCGTAGAAGGCGACTAATGGGACAGTGGTAGTTGAGTTAGCTGCCCACTACCACTTATCTCTTGCAAGGTATGCTATTGCAGGCCTCGCACATGGTCGTGATCGCCGTAAGCGACCATGTATCTTTCATCGAAATTGTATGAATCGTTTGGGTACATTGAATATCAGAGGAATAAATGTCGAGCGAGCAAGAGGAGAGAGGTGATGGATGTATTTAGAAAGGTTAAATTTGATTTGCTCGCTGTGACTGAAATTAATTGAAACTATTGAAACTATTGAAAACAATTGAATTGACTGAAAAGACAAATGAAATCGGTGAAGATGAGTGGTGTGGTGTGCAATGTGTATGTGCTGGAGTAGAGAGGAGTGAGAGCGGGAGAGAAGGAGTTGCGATTTTGATGAGTGACATGTGGCACAGAGGTATAGTGGATTTGGTTTGTGTGAGTACTAAAATTCTAATGGTTAATTTTAAGTTTGAAAAGATTAAAACATGTGTGGCTGTAACATATGGTCCATCTGAGGATGACGTAGAGGAGAGTACGAGTTTCTGGGATAATCTGAATGATATTTTATAGATGAGGTTAGTAGAAGCTTCAGATTGATTGTGCTGGGCGATCTAAATGATTGGATAGGTGTTCAGAAAATAGAGGGTATAGCAGGTAAATTTGGGGTGACGGAAGGAAATGAGAATGGTATGAGGGTGGTTGATTTCTGTGGGGAAAGAGTTGTGTGTAAGTGATACTTTCTTCAAACACAGGAGTATTCATAAGTATACTAGAGTTGGTGTAAGTAGAGATAAGTATGATTGGCTTTGTGTTGGTGAAGATGATGTGATGGATTTAAGGTACAAAGTGTTCAGATAGATAATTTTAGGGGCGTGTTCGGTGTGAGAAGAATTGATAAAATAAGGAATGTACTCATTAGGAAGTTTTGTGATGTGTAGAAAGTCGTGAATGAGAGAATAAACGAGAGTACATAGAGATGATTTGGTCATTCATAAGGAAAGGATGTATGATGGTCGGTTGATTAAGCGGATATATAGTGGTGAGTGTGTTAAGAATTGACCGACTGGGAGACCGAAGGAAAAGTGAATTGAATCAGTAAATGAATGCCTGAAGGAGAGAAATGTGAGTTTGGCAGAGGCGAGAAGAAAAGCTCATAACAGACAGTAGTAATTGGCGGGGTTTTGTGAGGGGGTATGGTTATGGGCTTTGCCTAGGTAATGAACCTCACATTGACGAAATATCACAGTGAGAGTCCGTCCAGTCTCGTGAAACCTATAAGGTGGATTTTTCTGACTTCTGCGAGTTCTCACCTGTGGGTTTAAAGATGACGGTAAAGAGGGAGGGCTTTCTTTTCGAGTTGCATCATGTTATTCTACTACTTTTCTGTTCCGGTGTATGCTGCGCACCTCACCCCCAATCTGGGGATAGGAGGAAGATAATGATGATGATGAATATATATATATATATATATAGTTAATATATATATATATATATATTATATATATATATATATATAATATATATTATTATATAATATATATATATTATATATATATTATATATATATATATATATATATATATATATATTATATATACTTTATATATTATATATATATATATATATTATATATATATATATATATATATATATATATGTATATATATATATAATATAAATATGATATATATATTTATTATATATATATAATATTATATATATATATAATATATCATATATACGGTGTGTATGTTCTGTGTGTAATTGTGTGTCTGTGTTGTTTAAGGTGTATGTGTGATGCGATTGGTAAAAGAATAATAATATACAAACCATGTGAAAATTGA
>JABUQX010095966.1:0-7500 GCA_015478945.1 Trachelipus rathkii | reverse complement strand
TTTTCTATAATGAATGGTGCCCCCTGTGAGGTACGCTAAAAATTTTCTATAATGAATGGTGCCCCCTGTGAGGTAAAGGTTTGGTACTGGAGTTTATGTTTGAGTCCTTTAATAATTCATAAAACTTTAAAATTTCAAAACTCTTTCGTCGAAAATAAAGTTCAAAAATTGAAACTAAATATTGGAGGTTACTATTTCATAATTAGGGATAGGTTAGCTTAGTTAGTTACTAAGTGGTAAAATTCCCGACTAATTTACGAATTACGAGTGGCGACGCAAAGACTACAAACCTTGTTTACATACTTAATAACGGACTGACGATTGACTTACTATTCTAGGTCTGTGTTAAAAGTAACGTTTAATTAATTAAATAACAAATAATATTGTGATATATAAAATAAATTGTGTATTACAATAAAAATTAAGTGTAAATAATACTGAAAGGTATTTAAGTAAAAATAGTCCTGAAGTGTAGCAATATTGTTTGGGCCTATTCTTGTTAGGCGTAAGCCTTATTACTTTTGCCCAAATAGGCTATACGTATTAGGGCTGTAAACTTTAAAATTTTTGCAGCCTAACTATTGAGTTATAGGCCTACCTAATAAGATAATAGGCTTTGTGGACTTCCCATACTGGTTAAAACCAGATGGTCTGTATATAAAATGAAGGCTATTTAAAAAGCCTAATTTAAATTAAGGTAAACTCCCTTTATATAGTATTAAGGTATATATTTTTTTTAGTATTAAGGATTTTTTTTAATTGTAGGCTTAAGGTTCATATTTTAAGGTCTATGTATTATAGGCTTAGGTTGTTGTCACAAGTGTGAATGAAAATGGAGCATTTAGACATAAATAGCTCTGATATAGAAGGGTTTGCTTCATCCTCTGGCCCGTCTGAAGAATTACGAAATGTAATTAAGCTAACAAGAAAGCGGGGTGGTAAAAGGTCCGCTGTTACTAAAGCTTTAAATAAATTAGTTCCAGCCATTAATACTCTATCTAATGAGGATAAATTAAATAATTGTTTAACATTGAAAAAGTCAATAAATGATCTTGAATCTCTTAATGAAAGTATCACAGATTCCTTTGTTGCTTGTAAAGAATTTACGACTGAAAGACTAGAGGCTTTAGAGTCTAATAATGAGTATTATTATACTACCATTAATAAATATATTCAATTATTGAGTACAAATATTTCTCAAAGTACTTCTGCTTCAAATACAGCTCATAAAGCAAAGGTTAAAATAGCAGAAATAAAGATCTTGCCATTTGAAGGTGATGCCTCTCAATTTAAAAATTTTAAAATATCATTTACTAATATTTATGATAATTTAGGATTGTCAAATCAAGAAAAATTTGCTTATTTAAAACAGCACTTAAAAGGTAATCCATCTGTTTCAAATAAATGGCATTTCAAGAGTCAGCATACAGCTTATGATGAGCTTTGGGAGCAAATTATCAGATCTGTATGCTATCTCCAGGTCAATTAAATTTTCACTAATCAAAAAGTTATTAACTTGTAAAAAAGCTTCTAAAGATCTTAATAGTTTAAATGATTTTCAAGCTAATATGAATGCCAATGTCAATCTGTTTAAAAATAATCAACTAACTATTGACGATATTCAATTATACATCTATTATAATGCTTTAGATATAGAATTAAGAGAATATTTACGTACATGTGGATATAAATTATATCAATCATTTGATGATTTTCGAAGTGCGGTGACTGAGGCTACTAAAACATTAAACGATCAAGAAAGTGTTAAATCAAAACCTTTAAATTTTAATGCTCTTTCATTAAAAAATGAATCTGTAAATAATAAAAATGTAAAAATAAAATCTCAATCAGAGAATGAGGCAAGTTCAGGTAAAATTTTTTATGAAGGTGTAAAATCTAAAACTTCAGTCGTTACAGCCTCTACTGTAATGACATGTAAATTATGTTCTCAAAATGGCCATACTATTTCCAGATGTCCCAAATATGCTACCAATAAAGAAAAATGGGATCGTATAAAAGAATTAGGGTATTGTAAAAAATGTACAGGTAAAAATCATGATGAAAACAGTTGTACAATATCTCTTGATCCTTGTAAACATTGTGGTAAAAAAAATCATTTATATTTTCTTTGCTTAAAACAACTTTCAGAGGGTAAAGCTAAAATTAAGGATCCTAAAGTAAAAGATAATGGGAAAAGTAATAAAACTAGTCAAGGGTGTAATATTACTTCTATTGGAGGTAATTCAATTCTTCCATCATTACAGTTACCAATTGTAACAAATTTGGGTGGTGAAATAAAGGTGAGAGCACTTATAGATTCTGCGAGTCAGGACAATTACATTGTTAAGGATACAGTAGAGTCTCTGGGTGTTTCCACTAAGGTCATTGAGGAAACTTTAACAATTAGTGGTTTTAATGCTCAATCTTCAAAGCCATGTTTTGAGGTTGCTAAATTTTTTATTAAAGATGTTGAATATCCCATTGAAGCCCTAGTTGTTGATAACATCCCAGTAAAATTTAAAATTAAAGAAGTGTCAAAACTAGTTACTTCCCTTGAACTTAATGGCTTTAAATTAGCAGAGAATTATGATTCTGAAGTAGTAACGGATTTTAATGTAATTTTAGGAGCCCCTAGTATTAAAGAACTAAATTTAGAAATTATTAAAATTAATAATGCTATGGCTTACAAATCTAGGTATGGTGTCATTTTGCAAGGTATTCCCTCAGATTATCATTTCAAATATGAGACAGCCTTAAATTTAATTACAGAGAGTTGTGTGGCTACTGTCAGTGAAAATGATGAAAATCTAGCTGAAAATATAGGTCATTTCAGCAGTCTGGAAAATTTAGGGTTATTTAAAGATGAAAAATTTACCACTAATGAACAAAGAATAATAAAAAATTTTAAGGATAATGTTCAGCTGAGTGAGGAAAGTATATCAGTAGAAATTCCATGGAAACCTAATCATAATATAAATGACTTAACTCCTAATTTTGATTATGCTTATGGCAGGCTTAATTCTCTTATTAGAAAATTAAAAAGTAATAATTTATTAAATGAATATCAGAATATTTTTGATTTACAATTAAATGAGGGTATCCTTTATGAAATTCCTATTGATAAAATAGATCATAAAAAAGACTATTTTCTTCCTCACTTTGCTGTAATTAGAAATAAATGTTCATACTACTAAAATTAGAATAGTGGTGGATCCATCTGGTAAAAAATATGATGATGACAAGGCTTTAAATGATTTACTTGATAACTGTCCATCCTTGTTACCACATCTTGCTAGGTTGTTTATACTTATAAGACATGGTAGGTACTTAACCATTGCTGACATAGAAAAGGCTTTTTTAATGTTACATCTTGGTAAAGAAGATAACTAAAATGCACAGAAATTGTTATGAATTAGGGACATCAAAACCTTTAAATAAGAATAACTTAATATGTCTTAGGTATAATAGAGTAACATTTGGCAATAAAACCAGCCCATTTCTTTTGCAAGAGTCAATTAAATCAATTTTGGAGTCAAAACAATCTGACTTGGGTGACTATTTTTCCAATCGGTTATATATGGATAACCTTATGATAAATAATGATAAAGTAGAATCTATAAAGTCACATTTTGAAACTGCTATTAATTATCTAGAGCCCTATGGTCTTCACCTTTATGAATGGGCTTCTAACAGTCCTGAAGCAGAGTTAATGTTCAAAAAATTAGGTTTGCTCTCTTCTGAAGATCCTCTTTTCACTAAACTTCTAGGTTATTGGTGGAATAGGAAAGAGGATTTAATATCCTTAAAAGAATGTGACTTAGATAATAAATGTAAAACTAGAAGGGAGATTTTGAGTGCTATCCAAAGTATTTTTGATCCCATAGGCTTTATTGCTCCATTAGCTTTTAAACTTAAACTTTTAATGCAAAATCTGGTTTGTGAAAATGCTTCATGGGATGAAGAGATCTCCCCAAAATTAAAAAAAGAGTGGAAAATGATTTGTAAAGATTTTTCTAAGGTTAAAAATTTAACATTTCCTAGAATGACATCAATTGAGTCAGATATTGAATTTAGTCAGTATGATTTACATGTATTTTGTGATGCTAGTAAGGTTGGGTATGGAATAGTATGTTACCTTGTTAATAATCAAAATTCAAAATTTATATATGCCAAGTCAAGAATTAGTCCAAAGAGTAAAAATTATTCAATTTGTCAACTTGAGTTGTTAGCCATCTGTTTAGGCGTTAATGTCATTAAATATTTAATTGAAACCTATAATAAAAATGGTTCATTTTTCAGAACTACTATTTGGACTGATTCTTTGGTTTGTGCAAACTGGTTAAATCAAAAGGACTTAAAAATTAAATCTGTATTTGTTAGCAACAGAATTCAAGAAATTCAAACTACTTGCTGTTCTTTCCCCTTTGATATAAGCTTAAGACATGTTTCAGGTGTAAATAATCCTGCTGATTTGTTGACTAGAAATCTTACCACCAAGAAATTTCTAAAGTATAAGCAATTTTATTTAACTGGTCCTTCATTTCTTAAAGATCCAAAATCCCTTCCTAATACAATTCTCGTAAATTTCAATTCAAAACTTAGCATAAATTCTTTACTTCAAACCACTAATGATTTGCCAGAACCCCAAGTAGAAAGTCATACTGAACCGTTATTTAACATTGAAAGATTTTCAAATAGGAATAAAGCCCTTAGAATAACAGGTTATGTAATCAGGTTTATTCATAATCTAAAATATTTTAAAACTAATAAATATAATCCTCAACCTGACCTTTCTATTGAACAACGTATAGAAAAAATAAATTCAAATAATTCATATAATAAAGTTGCAACTGAATTTTGGATAAAGTATTTCCAAAAGAAATACTTTTCCCAAGAATTGACAAATTTAGTAAATTTAAATCAAGGTAGACCTATTGAAGACCTAACCAATCTTCAAAAGGATCTGAAATTATTTATGGATGATAATAATATCATTCGTACAATGGGAAGGTACAGGTATGCAGGAACTATACCTTATAATGCAAGGTACCCCGTCTTGCTGCCGAAATGTCATTTTACTAAATTAATAATAATTGAAACTCATAATAAAGCTAAGCATGCAGGTTTATCTGCTACTTGTAACTTAATTCGGCAGGAATTCTGGATACCTCAAATAAGGTCCTATGTAAAAAGTATATTAAAAAAGTGTATTTCATGTAAAAGGTATTTTGCTAAAGCATATGAGGTACCCACTGTTGGTCCCCTCATAAAAGAAAAGAGTGACTATGAACACCCATTTCAAACTACTGCCATTGATTATGCTGGACCAATTTTATTAAAAGACCCAGATGATGATAATAATAAAATTAAATCTTACATATTATTATTTACTTGTTGCAATACTAGATTTACCAGTCTTCATGTGGTTTATGATCTGACAACAGAGACATTTTTAAGGGAACTTTACCATCTTTCCCTTACCTATTCTCAACCAAAAAAAATAATCTCTGATAACCAGTCTACTTTTAAGAAGGCTAGTAGTTATTTAAGTGATTGGTTTCATAATTTTAAAGTGCAAAATTATTTGCAAGAAAATGGTATAACTTGGCAATTCACAGCTAGCTATTCTCCTAGAACTCTAGGAATAGCAGAGAGAATTGTAGGGTTAATAAAAAGATCTTTGTACACCTCCCTTAAGGGTAGATCTATTTCAGTAGGTAATTTCTCCACTATAGTAAAAGAAATAATGCATGCAATTAACGCCCGTCCATTAACTTATGTCAGCTCTAAAGAAGACCCTTCTTATGATGTAATTACCCCTTTTAAATTAATTTTTGGTCAGGATATTGTAAAATATAACTTTTTAACCACTCCTGAAGTCAAAGTTTCTTCTACTGATGTAGGGGAAATTGTTGATCCTAATTACAATTCTAATGACCAAAAATCTATCTGTAAAAAACTTTAAACTTTATCCATCAATCTAAGGTTTATAAAAAAAATAAATGGAGAGATGAATATCTATTGGGCTTAAGAGAAAGAGAGAAAAAGCAGCACAAACTAATTACTAAAACGCCTAAAATTGGGGAATTGTGTTTGCTAAATGAGTCTAGTAAGCTTCCAAAATGTTTTTGGAAGTTAGCTAGAATTACTGATGTTCATCCTGATGATGAAGGTATTGTCAGACATGTGACTGTACAAACAGGACAGGGACATCAGTCCAAAAGACATGTGTATAATCTTTACCCATTGGAGATTCCTATTGACAACCTAACCCCAGACTTACAAAAAGATGACATTACTTTACCCAAAAATGACTCTCCTCAACAAGACACTCAAATAAGACCTAAAAGAGCTGCGGCTGTAAAGTTTCAAAATAGGATTAAAGACCTATTGAAACATGACTTAATTTAACTCTTTAAGTATACTGGAGAAGATTTTGTAAATAAATAAAAAAGGTAACTCCAGCTAGGTAGCTAGTTTTAGGTTAAGGTTTTTAAAAAAAAAAAAAAAAAAAAAAAAAAAAAAAAAAAATTTTCATTTTATATTTTTTTTTTATTTTTGGGGGGGAGTGTTGAAATTTTGAATGGTATCTAAATTCAATTCTCAATATCATTCTCAAATTGGAATCCAGTCCCAAACCTATAATATAAATCTAAAAATTAATACAAATCTAACTATTAATCTAACTTTAAAATTCATAAATTGAGCTATAAAATATGCCTCTGCAAAATGCTCTAGCCTGATGCGAAAAGGGAAAAAAGCACAACCATCTAAAAAATCTCAATTCATTTTGAGAGAGAGAAAAGAAAAAAGTTTTGGAACATCTCTGATATATTCCGGCTGACTCCTTGAAAAAGTTAATCAATTTTTTGTCTAGCTACGCCTTAAGTAATTTTTTTATGAAAGCAGTGACTCTCAGTGTTTTATTCCCGTACTTCAATATCCTGGATGAATCGTCTTTCTTCAAAGAGGGATCCCTCCTCATCCGATTGAAGTACTAATCGTAAAAGGCTTAAACAGATTCTTCAGCGCATTACTTGTAATAGCTCCCGTTTTTTGTGAAGGTAAGAGAAGTTTGCTTAGGCATGTTGTTTTATCTTTAATAAATATAATATTTTGCTTCCTTTACCTCTCCCATAAGTGATGTTTAATTTTAATTTTTAACTTTCATTAACGAAATAATTTTATAATTAGGGGTACTCCCTGTGAGGTACGCAAAAAAATTTTCTATAATGAATGGTGCCCCCTGTGAGGTACGCAAAAAATTTTTCTCATAACTATATATATATATAGTATACAGTTCACGATTCTCACTACGTTATATACACCACTACTTACTACTACATATACATTATATATACTACAATAATTACATACACAAATACTATACATTATACTACCATTTTATTTATATTATTAGTACACACACTTATCATACTAATCACTTTCCCTCTGAATTACTTCACTTTTATATTTATTCACTACTTAATTACACATCTA
>JABUQX010095965.1:0-21375 GCA_015478945.1 Trachelipus rathkii | reverse complement strand
ACAATACTTTCAATAATCTCTCTTTTTATATTATTTATTAATATAAGTATATATATTTCTCTCTTATTTCTTATTTCATTCTTCTATCCAAGTCTTAGTTTCCATTGTTATGTATGGTCTATATTTATTAATTATAACTTTATATATTTTCTATTCCTTTTACGGTCTACTTGGCTGGATTTGCTAACCCGGTTATACCTCAATTCATGGAGGGTGGATTAGTGGGAAAGGGGTGCCAGTCGAGATAGTTTCTCATTCAAACACCGTTTGAATCACTCGACCATGCCACTTCGATAATGGGTCATAATATGCAATAGGCATTAAAAAGGTACATAAATTGAATAGATAATGGTTTATTAATACTTGATTAATATAACCCAAAATATACCGGTTATGTATCTTTGGACTATATACAAAAGGCCCTGGCTTCCTCGAGACTATTAGCGAGAATTGTCGCTTTCGTTCCCTTCCAGTGCCCAATTTCAGGGCGGTCCCCTTAGATTTCTGCTGAACGTTAAATTCAAACTCCTGACTCTTATTGGTGGGTTTAGATCTTTTAACAGTACAGTTTTAAAGCTTTAATAACCTCATACGCTCTTCGCGCCTTCATTCAACGATAACGGTTTCTTATATATACACTTTGGAGATATGCAAGTCACCTCCTTACACTGGTGTACGGGTATTTTTGAGCACACAGGCCTTACACCTCCTCTTAATATACATAAATAGACTGATCAATAGTCTGGCTATATATCTTACTATATTCTCTCTTATATATATATATATGATTATTATATATATATATTATATACTTATTATATATATATATCATATTATATGTATATTCTATTTATATATATTATTATATATAAGTAGTAAGAGGTGCCACGACGGCAGCCAGATAGCATCCGGAAGTTGCAACCGGGATTACAAATGTGCAAAAGCAACTTTTGCAACATTTGGATTTTTGGAAAAGTGAAAGTCAAGGTTAGCGTTTTTAAGGTCGGTGAGACCGATTTAAGTTGGAGACGTTATTTGAGCGTTTTAGCTCCAAAGAAGAGCTTTTTGTTTCCTGGAAGGTTTTAACTGATCGCTAGAATCATTTTTGATGGTTCAATCGATTTATCGTGATCGAACCCCTATATCGATGTTTTAAATCGTCTTCTACGTGCTCTGGTTGCCTTTTTACAATTGAATGTAATCGACAAGAAATAATTCTATAATTATACATTCGATTAATCGTGTAGTAATGGGGTCACCAGCGCCCACTTCTTTTGGGATGAAGGAATAGAGGTATACGCTTTCAAACTTGGTATATAGTTATATATGTATGTGTTAAACTGATCAGCGAGTTTTGGTGACCGTAGGTAACACCTAAGGGGGTGCTCCCAGTAGCGCAAGGTAAATTCGCCCTGAAAACATGTAGGGCTTAAGTATCGAGTGAATTCTGGATTTGAGCTACTATGTGAGTCATCTCGTCGGAGACGAGATTACGTACCTCGGCGTTCCCCTGTAAGGGGGACGCTGCCCCCTAAAAAAAAAATTTTTAAATGTATGTAGAGATTGAAACTCTGGGAGTCGGAGTTTGGAGTCGGAAGTCGGAGTCGGAGTCGGAGTCGGAGTTGAAGTTGGATTTGGCTTCGGCGTCCAGGGACCCCTCCGGAGGGGACCCCGCTGAAAAAAAGAAGAAATGCATGGAATGAAAAGAGAAGAAGAGAAGAAGAAGGAAGAGAAGAAAGGAAGAAAGGAGGAGGAAAGGAGGAGGACAGAAGTGTGAAGGAATTCGAGTCAGAAGGGTCGGACTCAGTAAGGGTCGCGTGCTGGGGGTGGTGCGGTGCTGAGTTAATATAAACATTCGTGACAACAAAATGTTGGTGTCCTTATATAGGTATTATGGATGTCGTGACCTTGATATGTGGAGTTATCAGATCGTACATTACGGGGTCGTGTCTAGGCCCGCATTAAGGGGGGTCTCTGACTGAAAAAAAGCAAAGAGTGAAAAAGAGGTCGAAGGAGGAAGAAAGAAGGTGAAGGAAAGAATAAGAAGGATAGAATAGAGAAGGAGTCTTCTCAGAGGAGTAGGAGTTGACAGCTGCACGGTGCTGGCTCCGGTGCGGTGCCGAGTTATATTAATTATTTGTGTAATGATACAAATCAAACCACCACCCAACCTACTCCTGTCCAACTCATGTTCTCAGTTGATTTATTGATCTAATTGATCGTATTGATCTGTTGATACTATTCCCGATCTATTGATTATATTAATTTTTTCAACACCTAAAATATATTCACTAACTGAGTACGAGTATATAAAAACGCAGTCAGCCTCTTTCCTGTCAGTACGTGATCTATTGATGCCCTTTGATAGGTAAATTTTTTTTAACTAAAATTGGTCATGTCTTTTACATAGCCTACAATCAGGTAATACAAATAACCACCAACCTCCATACCTTCAACTCATGATCTAGTCTGATCTAGTTGATTACTTGATCTATTGATCTATTGATTAGGTCATTTTTCTACTAATTGTAACGCTTCTCTAATACATATCCCCTCGTTCCATGACGTCTTCTCATCTCTGTTATATATATAATAGTCAGTATAAAATCAATATACTGCACCATTACTACAGTACCTACTTATATTTATTATTACTTAGTCCTAATTCTGTTTTAGAATTACTCATGGTTAGATTCACTGTAGAATTTTGCTAATGTCTCTGTTTATTCAATTTACATTTCAAATGAAGTTTAATTATATATATAATAAAATATTATAATAAAATTATAATACATACGATGACACTTATTATTATTTTATATGTTATGTTTGGTTTAAACTTATTTGATTGTTTATTTGTTCAAATTAATTCGGTTGGGTTGCATTATGTATATTTTTCATCGACAGAGATAATAAAATAGAATGAAATATTATAGATTAAATATTAAACTTAGATTTGAATTGGATGTACAATTCATTGGGTAATCAATTCTTCGAGTAGTTCTAAAAACAGCTATGGTCGATAAGGTCTGAAATTTCGTTATGTCGCCGTATTTTTTATATTTTGCAGTGAAGCATAGTTATGCTCTCAGGGGTGAGGTGTCGACAACACTTTAAAAAAGTGGGTCTCTTGATCCTACGTAGTGATAAAGAACAGTATCAGTGTTGCATTATCTTTTAATGAATATTATAGTAAATTAGAACACATTTTGATAAATAGATTTTGTGAATTTATTCAAGAGATGCTGGCTGAAAAAGTGGGATAGGTCGTTTTGTACGAAGTGTGTAGGTATCGCAAATTTTTTTTAGATGCTATCGCATTATCTCTACATAACTGCTTAAGGGTTGCAATTGAAATTTGCGATAGCTATTTGTGGGCAATATGTTAAAAAAAGTATATAAAAATAAAAGAAAACAAATTTTCATGATCATGCTTTCTGGTGTCATTTCATATTGTTTTATCATTTTTTCGTAGGAATAATTATTGAATTTTTCTTTCGGCTAGGACGACTTGGAAATTTTTGATAGACAAGTTTAGCTGGTACGGGAATTTTGTTCGCATACATGTATTTGTTACTATCGAATATTTGGTTTGAGATTATTTGCGTTCAAAATTTTCATGTTGATAATTATCAATATATTGATACGTTAAACTTAATCGTAATATGTTTGTTATGGGAGAAAAACCGTTCTCTGCTTTTTAATTTTATATGGTAAGAATTTCTAGGCTTAAGATAATATTCGATTGTCTAGTAAAACGAGGCATTTCTTAGGTTCGGGTTGTTTACCTAAAACTTATATGAATTTGGTGTGTTATGGCTTCTCTCGGCATTTTCGAATTCTTAGACTTGATCTGTGAAATATTTGACTGAAGCCTCTTTGCATATGGATTTGCTACTTAGAGTCTAACATGGATCACAAAGGGAGCCCATGTTTGTGGATGGGTAAGGCATTCGTGGTTTGGGCCGAGGGTTCTGCTTGGCATCTTGACGGTTTGGTTTTATAGGTGTACATACCTGATATGATTAATTCACCTTACTATATAGATATTTTTATCATTAGCTTTCAATCTTAGATAAACAATACTAAATTTATATATTACTCTTAAATATTGATAAATTATTAATAATTATAATTCTAAAAGAATATTATTATTATTTTATTTTAATATGTTTATTATTGATTATATTATATAAATAAGATAAAAAATTATTACTTTTGAGATATTTTCTAATAGTTTATCAGTATATTGATCGCCTGGTCTTTTTGTTAAAAGGGATTGGTTAATCACGGGATAATATTCAACATGGTTTGTAAACTAGAGCAGGATATTAATTATTCATTTTTTTTGCGAGAATTTAAATTTTAATGGCATATTACTTTTTTTAATAATGTGAGGTTTGCCAATTAAATAAAACGTTTTTTTTTTTATTTTTAAAATCTATGTAAGTGAAAATAAAAACACGAGAGATTAATATGTCCAAATGTTCACAGATCCTAGTGGAGAGGTCTCATACACTCTCGGCGCCATCATGCGGGGGACGAGAGGGGGACTTCGTACCCACCTCGGTGTCCCATCCTGTGCCTCGTATCCTTAAAAAAGTTATAATAAATACAATAGAATTAAAGCTAAATTATACATAATAAAAGTAACCCTGAATAATATGAAAGCAACATGTGCGCACTTTTTCTCTTCTTTGCTTATTGGAGGTCTTAAGCTTAACTATCGTCAACAGTGTCCGTACCATGCTTAGACGACTTAGTGTTCAGCGATTGCTTCGAAAGTCTGTATTTTTTGTTGATACTCCCTTTTAAAAGGGAAAAGTGCCTATATTATAATTATATAATATATAGTATTGTATTTATGAAACATATATAAAACTTTGTTATATATTAAGTAATATATATTTATTCTTAAAATATAATAGTATTATACTATTATTTATTTATATATGTGTAATTTAAAGTTTGTTTTTATTAAAAAGTATATTATATAAGTAGTTTTGATAATTTAATATTTTAATATAAGATATCATATTAACTCGATAATATGTTGCACATCCGCTCTACGCAAACGCCATTACTGTTAGCTTTTCTTATACGTCGCAAATTGTTACCATGTTAGCATATATTCGTTGGTGTATGGCTAAGCACTACATTCTTTGTGCCTATGTTTATCGAAGTGATACTCGCTTAAATGCGAGTAAATTATTAAGTGCTATGGTCAAAATTAACAATGATACTCCGCCGTTTTTACGAAGCTATTTGTTTTGCTTTGAGTTAAAATAATGTTTTTGCTTTGTGGCTTGGACTTTTATAGGTTACGTTTTGTATACGCTGTGCTAGGTACTTTAGTGTTGTTAAAAATGGAACTTTGTTATTTTAAAAAATTAAAGATTAAAATAGTTTAATGGTTTTGAAATTTATAAGTATAGAATACAAAAAATCATCTTAGCCAAAGAGATATGTTAAGGAATTATTTTGAATTACAGTTGATATCATTCTATTAATTATCTTATGTAATCGGTTATAGAACTCTGGGGTGTATTAGACAAATTTTTAAATATTAGGATTGTTTTACATATACGCCATATATTATTTTATCTCACTGAAACAGCTTAAAGACTCATATTCCAATTTTAATATGAAAAAGTGAAAAATAAATAATTGTAATACCAAACACTTATCATTTTTATTTGTATATAATGAGTACTTTTTTAGTTTCGGTTTGTCGGGTCAGTCGGACCTTAATGGCGTCTATTTATATTGATCACACGATAAATGGAACACTGATACATAGTGTAATAATTTGAAAAGCTGTTTTCCAAGCCGCAAATCCGTTGGTTGAGGCCGGGGATTGCGACTCCAGAGCTGTAATTACTGAATAAACTCATAAGACTCAAATATGATTCTCTCAACAGGATGCTGGTGGTGCATAAATGGATATAGGTAAGTGGTAGGGGTATTTATGGTTGAATTATCTATTAACTTATATGATTTACTGGTGAATTTATTTTCATTAGCTTTAAAAATTTATGTAAATAACTTAATTTAACAAAATTTTAGCATGACCTAATATATATTTTATTCTAATAATCGGTATAATATTTTTATGTTAATGTTTTGGATACAATTTCTTTGTTATGATTTACAGGTATAATATTCGTTGGTGTTGTATATTTGTAACGTGATGCACTGGTTATGATAACTTTTTAAGTCAAATATCGGAAAAAAAAAAATTTGGAGTGAGGTTTGTCATGTTTATTTTGGCTAATGCTTTACTGTTAATATAGTATTTGTTTGTTTTTGTATACAGATATGCTTGCGCGACTAAAACTAATGTAAGATGCGTTAGGAATAAGGTTACGTAATTTTTTTAATTGACATGCATACAAGTTCTTACTGGTGTATTTTCAAAGAATATTGTGATAAAAATATCTTTTAATTTTTTAGATTATTAATATAATAATATAGTTATTAACTGTCTCCAATTACAGTATTGTATGTTAAATATATATCATATTCAATAAGTTTTATATAATAGATTTATTTATTCCTAATATATATATATATATTATTTAATATATTATAATATATATATTATATATATGACTGGATCCGAAAAGTTTCCTCTCTTGGTAACTAGGAAAAACCCTTATTAACAGCTACACGAAAATAAATATATTTTATTATCAGAGGCTGGTGATTTGAACCTGGGAAATTTAAAAAAACAAAAAAAAAATAACTGAATTTTTTCACCTAAAAAGATATTTATGTTAAAATTGTTAAAACTAAGTCAACTGTTTGGACAATATCAATTATCAGTTTTTGATACATTACGAAAGAACCGCTTAGACAGACGCCTCAGGAGGCAAAGGTTGCCAAAATGTTTTAGAACGTAAAAGTTTTTAACCTGTATGCTTAATATTTGTCATTAATTCGATAATTGGTACAAAAGAGCTTCCCATGATCTGCTTGGTAAGGTAAGTCCCGTTTCAATAACCTTATGCGTCTTCATCAATATTGGCCTTTTCCGGCGGCGATGCGAGACCAACCTTAAAAGAGTAATAATATAAAAGAAAAAAGTAATATTCGTCAACCGGTATTTGGGCACTTTTGCCTCTGAGGACTACTGCAGCTTTCAGAGGGCACATTTTAGAACATTCCTTAGTCAAATTAGAAGAAAATTTAAAGTTAAGAAAAAAGAATAAAAAACAGGCTGTTTAATTTAGTCTACTCACATGTTTACATACAAGCATCGCAGCAGCTTGGCATTGCAGTTACTGTAGATGTTATGTTTTCTAGTTACTGCCTGAACTCTTTTCGGGGATGCTGGCCTATATATAATATATATATATATAGTATATATATATATATATTTATTTATTAAATTATATGTATAGAATTATAATACATTATAAATTATTAATATTGTAATTTTAAGATAACATATAATATATGTATTAATAATAATATATATATATATATTCTATATTATATAACTATATATCATATATATATATAAGATATATATATTATATAATATATATAGTATATATATCAACAGGTTAAAATACAAAAGCGTGTAACTTATCTATCATAGATATTAAACAACATTAACGATCAGGGAAGGCCGGTGTAAGGTAGTATGTTGATTAAGGTTAATGATAGTTTGTCAATTCGAGAATTGAACTTATACGAGTTTTGGTATTATTTTAATCTTGTATCAAGAGATAATTATATACTTAAGTAATAAATTAATTTAAAAAAATAATAAATAAAGCACACACTATGACATCTTTATTTAGCAAGGAAATAATTATTAACTAAACACATTAAAAATAAATTCAGAAAATTCTTAACCTAAAAAAAAAAAACCAGGAATGGCAAGAAAACTTTCGAAATATATTTGTCATACAGTCAATTATATTCAAATGAAACTGAACAAATACATCAAATAAATAAAAATAATTTGAAAGTACATAATTACAACCTACTTTATTTCAGAAAAATAGTTTCATACCTATATATTTTTTTTTAAAACATTTATTAATTATTTAATTTAATTAATTAATTAATAATTAATTAATTTAAATTAAAATATATAATAGATTAAATGGCAATTCTTGAAAAGTAACCTACATCTATTGATTTCAAGCAGAATTACAAATTAGAGCATAATCTGGCACATTCAATTATTTTCAAAAGTGTCGCGTTAAAGTAACCTTTAACCATATAATATATATATATAACTATATATATATAATATATATATATATATAATATATATATATATATATAGACTAATATATGATGACACGAACTCTTTGATTTCAAGCTCCTTTGTTTTCAAATTTATTGTTTTTGTTTGGCCGTTTTAAAGCATTGGGCCAATGGGCCCGGCCCAGGGGCGGCAAAATTTCTGAAGGGCGGGGCAATTTCTGAGACTACTTGCAAAAAATGGGATTAATCAAAATTCAGACACAGATTTTTTTAATTTAAAATTAATCCAGATAAAAGTATATTTTTAACAAAATCCTTGTTTAACGAAAACTTTTGAATGGAGTTTGTGAAACGTGACTATTTAGATTTTAGTGTACACTAACAGTCAAGGATGCGTTTTTGTGGTCGCTTGTACAACTTTTTGGAGGCGGTGTTGTGTCTCAGTTTGACACAGCTACTAAACACTGGAAGGATGGAATACAAATATATGGTTCGTTAGAATGCGCTGTGTCTTATCGTGATTGCTATGTTGCTGCGAGAGATAAGTAATATTATGTAGAGTTGACAAGCTCAGCTGCTCTCTCAGATTAGAAAAGTAAAATTTGGGAGAAAATGTTATACAAAGAGTTCATTGGTTTAGAACTTTTCTCATGGGGTTATCATTGCGAGGCTGATGAAGAATAGCTGCTTTCTGTTCGAAATGGAAATTTTTATGAATTGTGTTTGAACAATATTGCAGAATTTGACCTTTTTTTTTACAAAATCACCGTCTCTAATGTAATTTTGTCATAACATTGTCTAATTATCACATAGACCTACGAAGACTTATCTCTCAATTATGGCTGAAAGTAATAGTGAAATAGTGAATAAAATTCAGGAAAATAAGGTATTTTCTATTATTGGTTGATTCCACCAACAACTCATAGAGAAGATAGACTGAGCTTTATCAATCAGATTGTTATAAAAAAGGCTACGCCCAAGAACGCTTTTTTAAGGGAAATTTATAAAAATCTGGTCATTCACAGTAAAAACGGGAAACGTGATGAGTTCTTCAAGCCAAATGAATTAGACGTACGTTGGTCCGGGGTCAAACGTATATAATGCTGTAATGTCAGGAATATATTCTGGTGCAAACAAGAATTAAAGAGGGCAACCCTCTACATTCAATACCCACTTCCAGCTCATTAACTATCTTTATTGGGATCTAGCGCTGGCCACATGTTGTTAACAGGCGGTTTCTTTTTTTGCTGTTAGAAATCTTTTATATTTTTCCGGCCTACAGCTTGGGGTTCTTGATCTTTCTTCAAAGAATAACTCGTCAAAACACTATGGACAAGAGGTGGCCACATCGAGCACGAGCTTGTAAAAAGTCTAACAAAGTTTGGAAGCTATTGTTGGCTAAACTCTATATCTGAAATAAATGAAGAAGGGGAATTTTGAAAAAAATTGAGTTCCTCAATGAAATACTCTTATGTCGTAATATGGAACCAAATACTGAAGAATTTGATTCTCAATAAAAATTGCCATCGAATAATGGAATTGGCCAGCTATAATGCAATCGTGAGAGCTTAGTTTCTGAATTGAAGTCTTAGGACCTACGAATATTGATGCCTCAGAAAAATGAAAATCTTCTAACAACTAGACATCAGAAGTACTAGTCTAAAACTAAAGAAGAAGAAGAAAAATACAAATAGTTTACATTCTTTCAGATGCTTCAATACTAAACCTAGATAAGCGTCAACTAGAAATAATAGCGAAGGTTTGCATACCGAATTTTTAGAAAGTTTTATTAAAGATTACCGATGAACCGGACCCAGACGCAATTCATAACATCAGTTAAGTTCTGCAAAAGAGCTTAATATTCCAAATAATAATCCAGCTAAATGCATCGTGAGAAAATGTTTGCCTTTAGAAAGGTAATGGAGTCAAAACTGTCAATTAACTAAACAAATATTTAATAATAAAGCTAATATGCAATTAAAAACTCTGAAGAATGCTTAAAAATTATTTTTTGTTATCTATAAATGTCACATATTTCAAGAATAGTGTGACGCAGCTTAAATTCTTTAAGTTCTGCCATTCACACATGTATTAAATTCTGAATATAAATCATTAATTGATAAAAATAATTAGAAGCATTGTCCGTGAAACGAAAATTAGGTGACATGAAGAAACATTATGTTAAATAAAATAGCTGGGAAATTAAATAAATTAAAAACATATATAGCTATAATAAAATATTATATATATATATCTATATATATATATATCTATATATATATATATATATGTTATTTATATATATATATATATATATATTAAATATTATATATATATATATATGTGAGGTCGTAAATTTTTTTGGGCCCATGGGCGCTAGTAGTATGTATTTGTATATAGTTAATATATATATATATATATATTTAATATATATATATATAATTATATATATCTATATATAATATATATATATATATGATATAGTTATTATATATATAATATATATTTTATATATATATATAATTATATAATATATATAATTAAATATATATATATATATAATATAATTTATTAATATAATATATATATATATATATAAATATTATATATCAGAATCATCTAATCTCAATGGTTGACTCTCGAGATGGTGCTTTGGGATGGGAACATTCAATAGTTTTTGTTATCTTTCCTTGTACATGTGTAAATTGGCAGCAAGTGAGTAATGAATTGCTGATTCCTTGATCCTTGCGAAAAGAAATGATTAAATATGCAGATCAAACTCATTAAGGACGAAGTAAACCCAACCACAGAGAACAAATAAAGAAAACTTGGCAAACATTGTAGCCATTAGGCTAACAAGATTCTGATATTGACGCGGGATTCAACGATCAACTCATATATTTTTGGGCAAAGAACAAGCAAGCTTTTATTTTGATCAGAAGAGCCTAACTATTGATAGTGATTAGGATCAAGTTATTATTAGACTGGATTAAAATAATATTAATGTTGATGGTAGTGATAGTGATGATGATGATGATAAGAATAATAATAACACACCCTCCTTGATTAAGGCTCTGCCCGTGAGTGGTTGTAACATCTGCAAAAAATATATATAAATTTCTTTTATTTATTTAGTATAAATTGCAAATTTTAGAGTGTTGTGGTTAAAACAATTAAAAAAAACTTTTCAGTAGCATCTGCTTGTTGGCAAAACTAAGTGTGCTTGAAATGAGGTGGCTTTTTTTTGCTTAAGATGGACAATAATAGAATTAGGTTATAAAAGAAAGTAAAATATCTAAATTGTTGTAACTGCAGACCCAACACTATCAATAACCTAACATTTTTACAGGCTATTAAGAGAAAGAGATATCAGAATGAACTTGTAGAATTTGTTCTTTTAGCTTGGCGGATATTTCAAAGAATCGAACTGTCAAGCCAAACTGAAATATATGTAGGAAGCTGAAGATAGAACAAATAAACATAAGGAGAACTTCTAACCAATGAGACATATAACCACAAAGCAAGCTGTAATCGTGCCCACGAACCGCCTTTACTCGATTCTAACAAATGGAGAAGAGGTGTAGAGACTATGTCTTACTTTGAGCAAATATATCTCTAATAGCTGAAAGCGGGGACAGAAGGGAATGGTTAAGCTGGAAAAGAAATAAAGAATTAGTAATTATAGTTATCGAGGCTGACCATATAAACACAAAATATATCTCACTATAAAGAAATGATAAAACATCGGAGGAAAATTTCAATTGTTGCCGTCAAACTGATAATACAGAAAAAAGACTGCATTTGACCCTACCAAATTAATGACTCTATCTTCTGATAGACACTAAGCGAGGAAGGTGGTGTCTTTCAGAAGGATGGACGTCGTCCAAAATGAATTTAATATTTACTCTTAAATGCCATAAATAAATGATCTTGAAGTACAGATAGTGTCTATCGTTGCAGACAAAGCAAGAAATGAAATATGACTCAGGCAAACGGTCTAAAAGGCACTTGTTATGACCAACTAGGTGAGTTGACGCTCGCCTCAGCCCTTTATAGTCCATCATTCTGGCAGCGACTGCGACGAAATCAATTACCAATTATGTAATAATAAACAACGAATTATTAATTATTCATAAAAAAATTATGAATATTGCTAAAAAATACGAAAAATATAAATAGTTTCAAACACAAATCAATGCTCGTAAATCAGCACGGACCAGTGGGAAAAAGCCTGTAAAATTTAAATGACACTTGGTGCCAATAATCGTTTAGAAACCTGAATGCAATATCCATAGGAAAAATAATAAATATCACTACAGTGGTAGCTATCATATATTAGAGCCATCTGCCTAAATATTGAATCCAATTAAGCTGCTTTATTTATTTCAAAACTTATTTCTAGTTTATTTTAATATTATTATTATATTGTATTATATTATAATATTATTAAATTTATTAATTATCTTTATTTTATTATGAATAGGTATAACGGCAGATTGTAAATTTTTCTTTGCACTCTCTGGAGCGCATCTGTTGCATACGACCGTATTTTATCATAATGTTATTGTGAGTCAGTCACTCGTTGCCGCTACGTTGTTTGGGTGCAGATTGTCGATTTATATGATGTGTAGGTTTTAATAACCGGTTTTCTTTTTTGGCAGAAGAGTTAGAAGTATATTTTATATGGTTTTACCGATTTTTTTTTTTTTTTTTTTTTTTTTTTGCTAATTTAATACAGTACTGTATTTTCAACATGGGAAAAGCTAAGGACCTCTCTCCAAGGAAAATTTCCGAAATTAAAACTTATTGCAGCACACCTAACAGTTACAGAGACAAATGCATCATTAGCCACATATCTCGTGCTGCTGTCGACCGAATAAAAAAACTATGCAAAAAACGTGTGAACAAGTGCGGCCGAAAAAAAATTACAACACCATGTACATGAGAAAAAATAGGAAATGTGTATGAAAACAGAAAGGCCACTCGTAAGCTTCTCGGCAAAGTGACTCAAGAAGCGCGTTCAAAATTGTCTCTAGCACAGTTCGTCCGCGTCAAAGACTTGGCTTCACTTGTTCGCCGGTCAGCTAAAAAAACCACTTTGACCCGGTTGATGAAGGAAAAAGGCCTCAAAGGGCAAACGAATACAAGAAACGGACTGCCGATGACTGGAATAAAGTAATTACTGAAGACAATAATTAATACTTAGTGTCTGTACATTACAGTAACTGTTTCATATAAAGGCTAGGTGTATGATTTCCAATTGTGGTGCAATAAAACAGATATTTTTCAGGTTTGCTTTTCAGCGAGTCAACACTGCAGATTTTAAAATGGACAAGTCTAAATTGCAAAGACACTGAGTGAAATTTAAAGAGGACTGCTCGTAACAAGTGAAGCATCCTCTCAGATAATGTATGCGCGGTGATTCAGCAGTCAAGGCACGGACGGCGTGTACATCGTATGAAGGGGACCATGCCACAGTATCAAACTCAAGGGCAAACCAAAGATGCTTGTCCCAGGTCAGGAATGGATTCGCAATGGCGATTTCACCTTATGGCATGACTCTGCACCGTGCCATGACGGCGAAGAAGATGACAAAATTCATTGGTGACAAAAAAATAAAGGTTCTGAACTGGCCTGGAAATTCCCCAGACCTCAACCCCATAGAGACCTCTCGGAGCGGATGAAAGCGGATTTCCAGGGAACAATCACAAACAAACGCCAATAATAGAGCGTTGAGAAAGCATGGCACAGGGGAATCAATCAAAGAAAATTGCTCAAATCATTAGAGTATCCAGAAGATTTTAATTCGTAATTGCCTGCAAAGGTGGTCACCAAATATTAATTCTGTTAATTTCTTTCTGGTTTCTGATATTAGTTGTATGTAGGTATAATTACGAGTGTAGAATCCATAAGCAAATTAAATCTTATTATTAAAACGTATTTCTTTTTATGGCTCATTTCACCTAAAAACTCAAAAAAAAAACAATTTTTTTTTTCAGTTGGGCTCTAATAATATGAGCTACCACTGTAGTAACTAGATACTAGTATATTAACGTGATATGTAATAAAAGATGCAGCCTAAAATTCTGATCAAAACGATATTTAAACTGAAACTTTAAACGGCCGAAACACCCATAAAATATCGAAACGACCATTTTCAATTTTCAGTGGCTTTTGACATTTTGAAACAACCTGAGTTAGTCAATTTGGAAACTGGAACTTTCACAAGTTAAAATACAGAGTCTGAGGAATACGTAGATGCTTCATTCTCCCAGAAGAAATTATTATCAAAGAAGTTATAACAATTTAATCGAAACTATTCGAGTTGAGTGACAAAAAAAATGATTCATATTTTAGAAAAAGCTTAACAATTTGGCACCAATTTGTAACTATCATAACTTAAAATCTAGACAACATAACAATACCAAACATAGAGGGAATATACATCATTCTAATGGGAACAACTGTGCCAAGTTTCAATAGCTGAAACGATTTAGTATTTTAGCTAAAATAATTCTAGTTATACAAGTATATATATAATTATATAATATATATATATATATATATATATATATATATATTATATAATATATATAATATATAATAATATATAATAATATAATGATATATATATATATATATATTAAATTATATATATATATTTTATAATATAATATAATATATATATATATATATATATAATATATATATATATATATATATATATATATATATCATTATATAATACACGGCTTCGAGTGATTAATTAATAATACCTACTAATAATTTGAAAACCACGAAAATACGTGCTAAACCATATTAGGGTCGAGAAAGAGGGTCTATATTTGAAAATTGATCCAGGTAAAATTCAACATCAATTTTTTTAAGAAACCATAATGACATAGAAGTATTCTAAAAAATTTCACTCAAAATTCGTCTTTCATAAGAAGCTGTTGGCTGTAAAAAATTGCGGCTAGAAAAAACTTACGAAATTTCAAATCTAAAAAAAAAATTATTAATAACCTTTAAACAAATTATTTTTACATGGGTACTTGGAATTGGATCGGGATGTATATAATTTATAAAAAATATTATACGAAGATCACAGTTACACCTCCAATGCTAGTTAACAGAATAGAACCTCTATATAAAGAAGAAAAGGAGTTGCGATAAAGGTTTGGAGCGAGTCCCAGATCATTTAACAATTAATAAAGAATGACAGCAATTTAAGATTGAACCGATTTTGCTGCTGCAATGAAAGGAGAGAAGAGAGAGAGGGAGAGAGAGAGAGAAGAGAGAGAAGAGAGGAGAGAGAAGAGCAGAGAGAGAGAGATTCTCCTCGCCAACAGCTGATTGCCTCAGCTACATCAATAAGCGACTTGATTTAATATATATATTATTATATATATATATAATATATATATAATATAATATATATAGTATTATATATATATAAGAATATATATAATATATATCATATAATATATATATTAATTCCTCGCTATATCGCGGTTCACTTTTCGCGGCTTCAGTTGGCATCGGGCTTTTTCCAAATACAGCAATATCGCTTTTTTTTTATACTGTATAAAGATGAGTTATAATATTTATTTATATACGTATTAATAGCATAAGAAGCTTTACATAATGGTTTAAAATGCTCATGTAGCATACATGTACAAACAAGTATACATGAACAATCGCTTCAGAATTCCACCCACTCCTATATTAATCAAATATCGAAAGTGGCTTGGGTCCAATATTTTTTCTTTCAAGGCCCCGCCCACTTTCATATTATAAATATATAGAATATATATATAGAATATATTATATATATAAAATATATTAATATTATATAAGATATATAATAATATATATATAAGATATAAATATATAATATAAGATTGTATATTTGTTATAGCCCCGCCCACTTTGCAGTATACTATATATATATATAATATATACTATATATATATATATATATATAATATATAACAATAATATATTATAATATATATATAAATATATATATATATAAAATTAAATTTTAATAGTTTACAACACCAAATCATCATAAGTTTATAATATATCTCTATATATAGTGAAGGCGGACAAGCAATTGCATGAAGATATTTTAATAAGCTAGCCTAATTGCAACTAAAAATACCTATAATTAAACCTATTTGCAAACTCAAACATCAAAATAGCAGGTATGGCAATTTTTCCAAAATTTTGAAGTAGGCTAATCACAAATGGAATAATTAATTCAAATTACAAACACTTTAAAAATTATATATTTATTTTGAACAATCACACTTTATTTTTTAAAGCCCATATGTAACATCTACCTACCATTCTCCGTTGCATACAATTCATTATTCATGGTTTGTTTATTCACTCACTCATTTCCTCTGTTACGCTACCCGTACAAAAATCACACTTAAAACAAAAAAAAAAGTTTCACGGCGTGACTGTTAATTCACTGTTCACAAGCATACTACTCTCAACATCAGAGATAGGAAGGGCATACTATGTACATCCATCCAAATTCACGCGGGGCTGCATTCCAAATTCCCCGAACTTTGACGTTATTTCGGTTAGGAAAATTCAATTTCAGATCCTGCTCTGATCTGAGAGGAGTTAACGAAGATCTAACTGGGGTGTGAAAGTTTTATTAAAAGCCCAAAAAGTAAGTAGGCTGATAAGTATTTAATTAGTATTGGACGTACCGGAAGTACAAATCTCCTTCTAATATGACCGTTGAGGCTCACACAGCGTTCTAACCAACGTTTCGTCCATGTTCATTAGCTTACAGAATCATTTTCCTGAAGTGTTTTTAGTTCACGTGTTAAGTATTTTTTTTTCCATCGTCCCAAAATGAGACCCTCAACTTCATTTTCAACTTAGGGAAAGGTAGAAATCGCACGGAGCTAAGATCCAGGCTGTATGGAAGATGTGGAAGTACTTGAATGTGTTTTCTTCGCCAGAAATTCTATAATTGATATCCAATGTGAGAAGGCGCGTTATATGGTGCAACACCCAATTGTCTGCAATGTCTGTTCTGATTCGCGACTCGTTTTCGAAGCGTCCAAGACATCTGTAAAAAACTGGATAGTCGTCTGTCCTAAAGGTACAAATTCCTTGTGGCACAATACCAACGGCGTCGAAAAAAATCAATCAGGTTTTCACTTGGACTGGCTATACGTGCTGTCTTCGACGAGAATTTTTCCGTGCCATTCCGCACTGCGTTTTGTTTCAGGCACGTATTAAAAACCATTGAGTCATCGCCTGTTATAACTTTTTCAAAAAATCCAACTCATCTTTCAAGTAAATCCAACTTTTCACCTGCTGTATTCGCTTTCACGCTTCCCAGACAAGTCTTTCGGAATCCTTGTATCGCACAAATTATCCAAAGTGCAAATGGTTCGTTAAAATTCTATGAACCACATTTATCCAAGCCAGTTCTTCTGCAATCACTGACAATGAACCGGCGGTTCTAAATTCCAGCTCTAATAACTTCCACATTTTCTTTGTTGACGAGATTAGTCTTCCACAACGAGGTCGCCAACATTGTCTCTGCCCTCTTTGAAGCTTTCCACAGAAACCATAGTTCCCGATAGAGTAGCACCATAAGCTTCGTTTAAAAGAAGCAAATGTCTCAGACTGTTACGTTTCACACAGAATTGATAGCTTAACGCTGTTCATATTTACCTGCATCGCAAAACGTAACGAGGATAGAAAACTCGCCCATACACAAAAAGATGTGTTCTAACCTCGTACTTTAGCACTACCACGCCCATACAAAAACGGAGTAGTGCAGACTACTTTGAAAGCTGGTTAACCTGATAGATATTAAGCCTAGGTAACCAGCTACCCACTCGTATACTGGCACGGGAGCAGCTACATTACTCATCGTTATGGATATTCAGTAACTGACAAATTTTGGACAGAATTATATTATATAAATATAATATTATATATAATATAAATATATATATAATACTATATAATATATATATATATATATATATATACATAATATAATATATATATATATATATATATAATATATATATATATGAAGTGCTACCCTTAATACATTGACTTCGTTAAATCAAGCCAGATATCCCCATGACGCTGTTGGGGTAGAGTGACGAATACTCAAATATGAATCAGAACCACCAAGGAAAAATGCGCTCCGAACGAAATAACCCGGAAGAAACAAAGTCCCCAAACATTCACACTTAAACTCATAACTAAGATCTGACACTACCGGTCGTTTATCTAATACAGGTCGAGAAGTTTAAGATAGACGGTTATGATAATCTTAAGGTGATAACCGGTTAGTGGCGTTCAGTACTATAACCTTATACTATCGGTTAGTATCGGTTATTATTTATGTACTTTGTTTAATGTACTTTTGTTTTGGTCTATGGTCTCTTTGATACTGGTCAGTTAGTTGTATGTCATTAGGAGTGGTATCTAACGGATATGACGGGTGTTTCGTTTACCAGAAGCGACGGACTAAGGGCATGATCTAGGCAGCAACCATTCAAAAACAGCAACTTCTTTGATTTGACTTCCTCTCCCTCCTTGAATAATTAATGAACTGGAGAACCCCTCCTTGAATAGTTATAGGAGTTTCCTTGAATAGGGAAAACAAAAGCGCTTCCTTTTTCTAAGTTTATTGTTATTGTTATGAAAACTAAATTTAAGGGAGGGGCATTGTACCAAAATGATGACCTTACAAGGTTCCAGTTATCGATGGTCTTGAATTTGACCGAAATCAATTAGCGAGCACCGAACTGAATACTGTGCTATTTCCAAATTAGATGTACATAAATGCGGTGCAAATAATTAATCCGAACACCCTGATGTTAATTTGTTTGTTGTGAAGGATGCAGATAATGAACCGAACTCAACCGTGTGTGCAGACTCTGACCTTGGTATAGTCCTGCTTTTACTGATGAGTCCAATCGGATCGTTAATAGATGATAAGTTGCAAGAAAAGCTCCAAGAAGAGCAATAAGCAATGATGGCCCCAAAATAGCAGAAAGCTGAAAAGCCCCCAAAATAGCAATGCGCAGATAATCGTTGGAACTCAAAAGTAGCAATGAGCAGGAATGCCCCCAAAAATAGGCTCAAATAATCAGAATACCCCCAAGATAGGCACCTGTAATAATAGGGAAAATAAATACAGCTCCACAGCTATAACACAGGACAGCTGAAGAAAACATAAATACAGTAATGCAGAATAAAAAAAGTAATTTTGAAAACTGAAATGAGCGCTTACCCTAGGTAATTGATCCCTCGGAAAGGGAGCTGTGAAGAGCCTGAAATGACAGCGTCTGAGGGAAGAGTCTGTTAAATGAAAGAAAGGTTAACGCTCATATACCAGTGGAGCTGGTCACACATCTATCAACAATAAGACTGAAAGTAAAAGTGAAAACTTAGTAATCCTTACTTCCACAGATGCGTAATTCCTCTTGTCAGGAAGAGAGAACGGTGGTGGGCCTTGTTTGTAATCGGTCCACTTCCCAAACAAATTCAAAAATATTTGGCTGAAAATGCCTACTCTACAGCTTAAGAAACCTAAAAACAGATCATTAGCAGGATGGGAGAAAAGTACATGATTATAAGCATAAAAAATGTAAATAGGAATAATATATATATAAAATAAATATATATATATATATCAGTGATGTACTTCGTAAATATATATTAGTGTGGAGTTGGAGTCACTGCGACAGCAACCCCTACAGCGTTTTGGAAAGTTGTACTGCATTCTCAGTGAAATTGATGAAAATATCAAACTTTAAAGTGAATACAATGAATGCGCAAGTAAAATTGTTTTCAAGTCACTTTTAAAGACAATGTGTTCGGACGAGTTCGTCAAATATCTGGCATAAATTCCGTTTGTCTTTTTTATTATTAACTTTTAAACGTTATAGAAGATAAATAGATATAAAAATAACATCAGAATAAAAGCACGTCAGAATACACATCCATTGCTGCTACAGCACCGTAGGGGAGCGGCGGAGGAACCCCCCGACACCCAAAATACCAAAAAGAGCGGGGGTTCGGAGACCCTCCCCGGAGGGGGAAATAGTCTTACCCCGTAGTTCCCCGAACGAGAGACCCCACTCCTGCCATCGGTGCGGTCAAATCTGTTTTCTTTAATAACAAACAAAAAAAAACCGATAGCCGAAGTCTAAATATTTTAAAGAATAACGTATAAAACTGCTTAAATTGACGTTCTCTTCCTCCCCCAGATAACTATTTTAAAAAAAAAATATTAACAAGAATTTTTTTTTTTTTTTTTTGTTACATTTTCCTTACTAAAATTTTACCAGGAATTTCCAAAAATGTATTTCTTTCGCCTGTACTATTTGTAGTTTTTTGAATATGTTTTTTTTTTTTTTGTTTTTTTTTCATTTCGACCCTTAAACGTCTATTTATGTATCATAGATTCTACCTGTGAAATTTTTTTTGATCCGACTTCCAGTCCGTGTGGGCGTAAGTAACTTTTACCTATATATATATAATATAGTATAATAATATAATATATATATATATATAAATATATATATATATATATATATATTATATATATATATATATATAAATAATAAATATATATATATACTAAATAATAGATAATATATATAATATATATAATATAATATATATAATATTTTATAATTATTGTGTTAAAATATATGATTTAATATATAATATTATATAATATATATATACCGTAAAATATATATATAATATATTATATTATTTATTTATATATAATTGATATATTATAAGGTATATAATATATATATATATAATATATATATATTATTATATATATATATATATATATATATATTATATATAGTTAATACCGTATATATACCGATATATATAATTATTATATATTACTTATATATATTTATATTATTATAATATATATATATAATATATATTATATATTATTATATATATATATAATTATATATATCACATGATTACTTCCGAAATATATATTAGGGTGGATTGCACTCAACGAACCCTTCACAACGCCACCTCGCCAAAATTTTGAGGACAGTTGAAATTTGCTGAGGCCATGTCATCTATATTTTCACCCTCGGTGTACTTTTTGTT